>JZKD02S1844276.1:8135-18542 GCA_000966675.3 Picea glauca
TTGTAAAATTATTGTTCACATATTCACCTCCATTATCTGTTCTTAACCTTTGAATTTGATGTCCAGATTGCTTTTCTACAAGGGCCTTGTAGGCCAAAAACTTGTCAAAAACTCCGCTCTTAAGTTTTAAGAAGTAAACCCAAGTACGTTTGGAAAAGTCATCAATGAAAGTTAAGAAATACTTGCACCTAGAAAAAGAATGAGAAGAAAGTGGACCACACAAATCACTGTGAACAAGCTGCAAAGGACCCGAGGCGTGCCAAGAGGCATGTTTTTCAAAACTGTCCCGATGATGTTTGCCGAGAACACAACCCACACAAACACCATCTCTACATGAAACAAGAGGAAGACCGGTCACCATCTATTGATTACATAGTTGCTGCAATGAGTGATAGTTTAGATGACCAAACCGCTCATGCCAAAGTCTGCTCAAGTTATCGCTATGAGCAACAAAAACTGATGAAAAAGATGATGACCCAAAGTTGTCAAACATGCACAACCTGGTAATATCATCAACAATTCCAGTTGTAAGAACATGATTATGATCTTTTAGATCCTTGATTACAACTTGGTGAGGTGAAAATTCTATGGTTTTACCTTCACCTGAATGAGTGATTTGATATATTGATAGAAGGTTACAAGAAAGACTTGGAACACATAATACATCATTGAAATGGCAATTTTCTACTTGTACTGTTCCAGATCCTTCAACACTAAGAGATATATCATCACCAACAAATATTTTCTTGGTGTTACATTCATTTAGAGTAGAAAATATGTCTCTATCCTTAGCCATATGATAAGATGCTCCAGAATCAATAAGCCACTTATCAGAAGTAGAAGTAGAAGGTGTATTGAAGGAGAAACCATAAGCAGAAAGCGCATGTCCATGAGAAGAAGAAGAAGAAGTAGGATCAATACTGATGTTGTGCTTCTTCATCGCTGCTTCTAAAGTTGCCATCTTCTTGAAACATTTGGACTCATCATGACCATCTTTATCACAAAAGTTGCAATGTCTGTCAGTCTTCTTATTTTTATATTTTGCTGCTTTGTCTCCATTCGGAGCAAAAGTTGTCTAAGTGGGTTTGGGACCCTTATATTGCTTGTTGTTGTGGTGATAATGTTGCTTCTTTGGATTCTTCGGTTTGTCTTTCTGCTGGGCAACTAAGGCTTTGTTGGAGGTACCTGCAGTGTTGATCACTCCAAGTTGTACAAGCTTATCTTCCTCTCTAATCAAAGTAGCACAAAAGGACTCAAGAGTGGGTTTATCATAAGCTTTCCCTAGATCCTCTCTCATGGCATAAAAGGTAGATACAAACACATAATGTGCACTACCTAGCTTAGAAAGAATAAGGTAGATGCAACACTCTTCCTCCATTTTTATCTTACATTCTTCACATAAAATTATGAGTGTTTTAAACCTAGATAGATAGTCTCCAAGGCAAGAAAAATCACTTGGAATCAATGTCAGTACTTGATTTTCTAACTGTTGTGCTCGAATAATATTGAGTTTACCAAACACAGATTCAATCTTGTCCCAAGCTTCTTCGGGGTCATCAATTTCTTGGAGGTGGTATCTTAAATAAGGAGAGATGGACATTCCGATTAGTCCATGTGATTCATCACTCCTATTAGCCCATTTTGCTTTCTTATCATAATTAGTGGATTCTTTTTCCTTTCCCAAGGTAATCCGCTACAAGCCTTTAATTCTTAATAAATCTTCCATATGATATTTCCATTGGAAGTAGTTGGTGTTGGTAAGAAAAACATTACTTGTAGAATCCATATTAAATATGCCGATAATATGGATTTAAAAACTAAAACTGATGATATGGATGAAAGATCTCGAAAAGTTATGCGGTTTTAAAAAAAACGACACTGAAAACAGACTTCCGATGTGAGAGTTATGCCCTTTTAAAAAAAAGCATAAAGAATAGCCAACTGACCACGTGATAGTGTAAGTTGCTTTATGAAGTGATCCAATTTAATAAAGAGAAGTGGGGATCACTTTTACAATTAAGTTACTTTATAATAGGAAAGCTGCATGCAAACTAAATAACTCTAAAATAAATTTCTTAAAGCTACTTATAGTGATTCACTTTTATACTTGAAGTGAAATACACTTTACAATTTTCACATGAACTTTTTCAAAAAAGTAACAAAAAAAAGACTTGAACTGAAGACCTCTTACTTAATAAGGCAAGTTTTAACCAAATGGTCTAGAAAAACATATTGTAATGTTTAGAAGGAGGATTGGGGGTGTTGTTGTGGAAGACAACCTTGGAGAGCGTGCTAAAAAAAAAACTCTTTTCACACAAGAAAAAAATTTCGCTTCTCAATGACAACAAGGGTTAGATCTCGGTTAGCTTACCCGGAAGATGCACATTTTCCTATCTGTTTCTGATTTTCCGAGATCACACAGGGCGCGGGGCAAAGAGAATACGCAGATCTAAAAGAATAGCAACCCGGAAACAAATAATATCAAACCGAAATAAAACCAAAATAAAACTTTGTAGAAATTAAAAAAATGCGTATTCAGACTTTATACCTCCGGATCTGACTGTAATGGCCATATCTTGGGCAAACAAAAACCTTTTCGAGTGAAATGAAAAATGTTACTAATTGAAATGAGTGCTCCAGATGCAATGGAACAATCCTCTAAGCCCACAAATGTACGAAAATGACAGAAAATGGAGATGAGGCAACTTGGCTTCATGATCTTGATCTACAACATGAGCGGGTCTTCAAACAGGCTCTGATACCATGTTCGACAACACATGTATTCCGGCAGAGGATGAACACCTTCAGTAACCACTCACATAGCCAAATCAAAGATCATCTCACTGATGTTTTCACGTGGTAAAACCCCTACAGGGAAACATCCACGACCCCAGCCAACGCGACCACTTGGAGCAGTTTATTAATGCAAAGAAAAAGATTACAAAGAGATTTTACAAGAGAGTTTCTCACAATCGATCATCGACAAATGACCCGCCATGCTCTTTTAATAGAGATCATAGACCAATTGGGTGTTAAGCCACAGATCAATGGTCGTTAAGATAGAGGAGAGTATGAATCGTCAGGTCACTCTATGTCAAGAACATATCGTGATCGTCGGATTTCCTAACTACAAATGCATACTAAAGAAACACACTAAGAAACACACTTTTACCTAACGACATATTAGACCAAGTAGATCTTAATTAACTCCTAAGTGTCTAAATGTCCTAACATGAAGTGCTTCCATTGCACTTTTACCTGGACAATGACCCGATTTTGCAACACTGTTTCTTTCTTGTCCAAAATGCACAAAGGTTCCACCTAGAATTTGCCTTCTGGATCCAACTGTAACAAGTTCCAATCAATTACATGAGTAGGGTCATGGACATATTTCTTTAATAACGAAATATGAAAAACATTATGAACTTTTAAATTTGTTAGTAGTGCTAGATGATACATCAGTGGACCAATTTGAGCTAATACTTTGAATGGTCCAAGAAACCTCGGTACTAGCTTGGAACATATCCCGAGTTTTAATGAAATCCTTTTCGCTTTAACTCTCAGATAGACATTGTCCCCGACATTAAATTCCTAATGAAGTCTATGCTGATCCGCATAACTTTTTTGTTTGTCTTGTGCAACTTTTAGATTCCGTTGAACCTTTTTAACAATCAATTCCATTTCCTGTAACATATCTGGTCCAACCATGATTTGATCAACTGGATTGTCCCAACTAATAAGAGTTATACATTTTCTGCCGTAAAGGATTTCAAATGTACTCATTTTGGCTGAAGACTGATAATCGTTATTGTAGGTGAATTCTACTAAATGTAAGTAGTCTTCTCATGTTGCGGCTTATCCATAACATGCAATCTTAGCATGTCTTCAATAATATAGTTAGTACGTTCGGTTTGTCCATCGGTTTGAGGGTGGTAACTTACTAAAGTTCAACTCAATTTCAAGACCTGCAAATAATGCTTTCCAAAAACTTGAAGTAAACTTAACATCCTTGTCAAAAATTACCTTCTTTAGTATTCCATGTAATCTAAAAATTTCTTTCATAAAAATTTCTGCAATATGAACAACCTTGTAAGTGGATTTTACAGGTATAAAATGTGCATATTTACTTAAGTTGTCCACCACTAACATAATTGAATCATGTTGTTTTTGAGTTTTTGGCAAACCTGTAATAAAATCCATTGATATTACTTCCAATTTCCATTTCGGTATAGGGAAAGGCTGCAATAAACCTATTGGATGTTGATGTTCCACCTTTACCTGTTGACATTCTAAACACTTCAACAAATAGTCAGCTGTATCATTTTTCACATTAGGCCAATAAAACTATTTTCTTAGTGTTGAAATCATTTTATGATATCCAGGATGGCCTGGAGAAAGATTTTTTTGGTTTTCATTAAAGATTAACAATTTTGAATCCATCAAATTTGGTATGCAAATTCTGTTTTTAAACTTCATAATTCCCTCTTGGTCAATTTTGAAATCTGTCATGTTTGTTTCCTCTTCACCTTTCAACATTTTTTCTTTTATTTTTACATACTCTTCATCCGTTGTACCTCTAGATCTGATTTTTTCTTGGAGATCGTTGTCATATTTACTCATAATTATTTCATAAATACCATCTGTCCTTCTACTAAGTGCATTTGCAACTTTGTTTTCCTTCACCTTAATATGTTTGATTTCAAAATCAATTTCGCTTAAAAATGCAAGCCACCTTGCATGTCATGCATTTAATCCTTGCTGATTCAATAAGTACTTTACGCCACTATTATCTATTAAAATCATAAATTTCCTTCCTATTAAGTAATGATGCCATATTTTTAATGCATGAATAAAAAAAGCTAAATCTAAGTCATGTGTCACATAGTTTCATTCATTATCTTTTAATTTTCTTGATTCATAAGCAATCACATGTCCTTCTTGTGATAAAATTTCACCTAACCCTTCCTTGTTAGAATCAATACAAACAATGAAATCTGTATAAGGATCGACGACTTTAATAATCGATGTAGTAGTTAACTGTTCCTTTAACTTATTGAAACTTTCCTGGCATTCTTGTGACCAAATAAACTTTACCCCCTTTTTTCTGTAAGGACGTAATAGGAAAAACGATCTTGGAAATTTTTTCAATAAACCTTCTGTAATAACTTGTTATCCCCATGAATGATTGTATCTCTGCCACATTCGTGGGTCTAGGCCATTCTACAATTTCCTTTGTCTTTTCTGTATCTACTGCTATCCCATCCTTGGAAATAATATGTCCCAAGTATTATATCTTCTTCTGATAGAAGTTGCACTTGCTAAACTTTTTGTAAAGCGGATGTTCTCATAATGTTTGTAGTACTATCCTTAGGTGTTCTTCATGTTCTACTTCTGTTCTTGAATAAATGAAAATATCATCAATAAATATCAAAACGAACGTATCTAGATACTGACTAAATATATTGTTCATTAAGCACATGAAAGTTGCTGGTGCGCTTGTGAGTCCAAACATAATCACCATAAATTCATAGTGTCCATATCGCGTTCGAAAAGATGTTTTGTTAATATTCTCATCCTTAATTCGGATTTGATGGTAATCAGATCTTAGATTAATCTTAGAAAACATTTATTCTCCTCTCACTTGGTCAAACAGATAATTAATTCTTGGTAGAGGATACTTATTTTTTATTGTCATTTTATTTAGATGTTGATAATCAATGCATAATCGAAATGTTCTGTCCTTCTTTTTGACAAGCAAAACTGGTGCTCCCCATGGTGATACATTGGGTCTAATGTATCCTTTATCTAATAATTCTTGTATCTGTATTTTAAGATCTGTTAACTCAGGAATGCTCATTTTGTATGGTGCTTTTGACGCAGGGGCAGATCCTGGTACTAAGTCAATAGAAAAGTCTATCTCTCTTCTTGGAGGCAATTCTAGTATTTCATCAACAAAAACATCTTTAAAATCTCGTAAAACCGCATAGTCTTCCAATTTTGGTTTGTCATCCTCACTGAGCATATTCATTATCTTAATTGCATACAATTGACACCCCTTTATTATGCATTTTTTAAGCTACATGGCTGATATCTGTCTTACCGAGACTGGTTTTCTTAGTCCTTGAACTGTTCTTCTTACATGATTTTTGTCTTGATAAACAAATGAATTTTCGTAACAGTTTAGTAGAACTTTGTGTGATTCCAACCAGTCCATACCAATAATAATGTCATAAGATCCTAAGGGTAACACATTTAAGTTAACCAAAGTAATTTGATAATTTATTCCTATATCACACTTAGGAATATACTCTGATACTTTTCTTTTTGTTCCAGTGGCTAATTAGACTAACCAAGACTTAGGGTGTTTCATTTTTGCAGCTTACAATTCTCTACTAGTGATGGGGTTATGCAACTCAAAATTCCCCCTGGATCTATTAGTATATATATTTGTTTGTTTTTAAGCTTACCTTCAATTTCCACTACAATAGATCGATGATCTGCTTGTCTCCCTTCTAGAGAAACATTAATTATGTGTATGTTTTTCCCAATATCTCCTAATGTTGTGGCTTCCTGCAGATTGTGAATTTTAGTTCTATTTGCTGTGTTTAAGCATGGGAAATTTCTTTGCAGATGGGGCTCTCCACACTCCCAACATTTCAACGGTTCTTTGGGACTGTCTGCGATATTCTTAAATACCAAATTGACTGGTTTATTCCTTCATTGTGCCTATTGTGTTCTAGATGCATAATCATTCTTTTGGAACCCTTTATTCAAGTTACGATAAGGAGCTGGTTTGAAACCCTTCTTCCGTTGATTCAAATTGTCTTGCTTCTTATCTTTCCATACCTTAGGAGTTTCAGATCTCTGTTTATACTGTTCGTAGCACATTCTGGCTTTCCTAAACACCTCATTCAAGGATTTAGGGTTGTCAAATTCAATTTTTTTCTTCTAAGAATGTGGTAAACAACTTAAGAACCTCTGAATTTTCACTTTATCTTCCTTAATATAAGGAACAAATCTCAACAGATCTAGAAACTTATTAATTAGATCAGCCATAGACATTTGTCCTAGTCGCAATTCATAAGATTATTTAGTTTTTCTTTCATAAGAACTTTCTGATAGGTATTGTTTCTTGAAATACTTCTTGAATTCTGACCACTCCATTATCTTCTCTTTCAATCCTTTAGCTAGTTTCAGGTCCTGCCACTAGATACTAGCCTTCCCTTTTAAATTATAAATGGCCGTTCTAACCTTCATATTACTGGTATAATTATAGATTTGAAAGTATTTTTTGATCTCTAACAACCAAGCTTCAACTTCTTCACCAGTCTTTGATTCTCCATCAAAAGTGGAGGGCTTAATATTTTTGAATTCACCTTCAAAGTGATCTAATTGTTTCATTTTCTTAGTAGAGGGTGTTTGAGATTCCACTCTTGGTTGAGTATTGCTTGAGGATATATCATTTGACTTATATTCTCTGCTTGATTTTTCAGATGACCGTTTGTTGGTCTCCTTGTTTTCCTCTGTTTTCGTTGATTTACTTTTCTTGGCTATATTCCGTAATAATATCTCATTCAATTCTTGTTGTTCTTCCTTTGTTTTCTTAATATTTTCATTATCATCCTTAAAATACTAAAGCTCCACTATGATACTTTTCATAGTTTCCAGCACTTGTGAGGTTGAACTGCTCTCACTTTTCTGTTTAGGATTTTGCTGTTTGACATTTCCTTCAAGGTTAATTTCTTCTTCGTTCTGGGTTGACATAAGGGTAAAGGTTAGATAATACCATGTCATTTTAACAATAAAATATTCATTTTTTTAGTAATTAAACAAACATAATTCTGTTATAGAATTTTGTTAATGCCCATAAAGTCTAGTGTTAACAACCTGTGCTCCGATACCATATGTAATGTACTCCAAATTCCATTTTTTTTTATTAGTATTATTTACTTGTCTCTAAAGTAAACTATAAGAACTTGACAAATTCTTCCAACACCTAAACAATATCTCAAACGACATAAATTTCACAATGGAACTTGAGGAAAAAGGTAGCATACCTTTTCTAGATGTTCCAATTAATAGGAAACATGATGGAATCTTAGGGCATACCATTTATAGGAAGAAGACCCACACAGAGAACTACTTACACGCAAACTCCCATCACCACCCCAACTAGAAACTAGGAGTCCTTAAAACCCTAGCCACAAGAGCCATAAGAATCTCTGACAAGGAACACTTTGAAAAAGAAAAAGATCACCTCTCCAACATTTTCAGAAACATTGGATATAATAAAAGACATTAAAAATGCCATAAAGAAAGCAAAAGAAAAAATGAACATAACACCCAAACCCCCTGATAATCAAACCCATAATAACACTGCCTACCTCCCTTTCATCCAAGGAGTAACAGATAAAATCGCCAGAGTCCTCAACAAAAAAGACATTAAAACCTCCTTCAAACCACATGAAACCATAAAAAAAAATATGCGATTCATCAAAGATAAACTTGATCCTCACAAATGCAAAGGAATTTACAAGATTGAATGCTCATGTGGTAAATGCTACATCGACGAAACTGGGCACTCCTTTTAGATTAGAATTAAAGAACATAGAGCCGTCATAAAGAATGAACGCATTCGTACCTCAGCCTCAGCAGAACACCTCTTAAAAAAAAACACCATGTATGCCTTGAAGAGACAAATTTTGGCAAAGGGAAGCAATTGAAATTCAAAGAAATCCAAGCAACCTTAATAGGGATAATGACCTAGAACTGAATGAAATTTGGCTCCCCTTAATAAAAAGGAATAGTAATTAAAACAATCAACTTTAGGAAACCTTAAATTAAAAATTAAAAACAACTTTTATTCAATTAATCTTAAAATATGAAAGTTTTTCTAACCCTTGGTTAATCATTACTTAAACACTAAAAATCCCTAAATAAAAAAAAATCTAGATCTTTTTAAATAATAATAAAAAAAATTCAATAAAATTTTAATAAAATAATAAGTAAACATCATTAGAATTCTCTCATTGAAATAAAAAATTTAAAAAGCTTTTTAAAGACCATTTAAATAAAAACCAACATTAATATTTAAAATGAATTGGAAACTCCAAATAATATAAAAAAACCTAAGAATAAATTATAAAATAATAATTTAATAACTGGAAATATAAAATTATAAATAAACTTAATTAATAATTGTAGAATTAGGGTCCTTTATTTTTAAATATTCCTTTATTTTTAAAGGTCCTTTGAATTCTTTTTCTTTTACTCTGATTCCTATATGATCCACGAGATTTGGCATAAGAATCAATTTTTCCCATTGTCCAAATCTCGAATCTCAGATTAACTAAATTCGTTAAGCAGTTATTAACGTTGTGTCTTCCTAATGTCGTTGTATTACTTCTTTTCTTATTGTTGAGTGAAAATGTCATTTAGATAAGAACTGTGTATTTCATGGTGTTATCGTTTCCTTTGCCTATTCGTTGTTCGGACTGATAGTGTCTTACAACCTCGGTCACGTCCAAAGTATTGCTTCGGTTCCAGTTCTTACACTTCCAGTTTTCATGTTACAACTTGCGTTCTAGGTTTTTACTGAAATAGTTCTTAGTTTCATGTGCATCTTAGTTGAGGTTAACGTTTTGTCGTACTATAATTCTTATTCGTTTGAACTTATTATTTCAGATTGTTCCTTTATCAACATCTGGGAGGATAACCCTGACTTTCTTTTGGTCTGGTACACTAGTACACAATGAGAGATAAGTGACCAAAACAATGACTAAAATCCGCATATAAATGACCACTTTTGATTTAGTGATTGCTGGTGGCTAATTTCTGGTGGTCATATTTAGTTTGGTCATTTATAGCTTCTCTTGTGGTCATTAATTTGGTCATAACCAAATTAATGACCACAAGACAAGCTATAAATGACCCAACTAAATATGACCACATTTTTGGTCGTGTGATAAGAGACCGAAAATTAGCCACCAAAATTGCCATTTGGTCATTTATATGCGAATTTTGGTCACTTATCTCTCATTTTTTGGTCATTTTATTTGCGAATTTCATTCATTTTGTTTGGTCACTCATCTCTCATTGTTTGGCCACTTATCTCTCATTATTTGGTCACTAATTTAGTTATTTTTAGTAATTTTATATGTGTTCATTATCCTCATTTTTTGGTGACTAATTTAGTCATTTTATATGTGTTCATTATTCTCATTGTTTGGTCACTAATTTAGTCACTTTATATGTCTTCATTATTTTTTAGTAGTTTTAATGGTATCCATTATTAATCAATATAAATTTTTAGTATGATATTATGCCTAAATTAAAAAAAAGAATCATACAATATTCATACTCATCCAAGAACACATGTGAATCATGCAATATTGTCACATTAATTAG
>JZKD02S1844276.1:18660-30043 GCA_000966675.3 Picea glauca
TTCAACTGAATATCCACTAATGGACTAATACTGGTCCATGACAATATTAACTTCTAGTTCATCAATAGTATATTGGTTGTCTTCCTACCTCTCCATCTTTAGCTTCTCGTAGACCTCAACAATCTACCCCACTGCACGAACAAAGTCAATTCCCTTTCCTTGACACTTTTACAATAGATGATTTTTGGTCTCATGTGTAAAAGCCTTGATTGCATCGAGACTGCAAAAATCACTGGAAAAAAAAAAGAGAATCTTTAGAGGATATATGGAACATAATAGCGAAAAATGATAATGAAAATCTGTAAATCTGTGTAAATTAAGAGTTTTCCGAGTTAATGAATAGTAGAAACAAAACACTCTATTTCGAGTGTAATTGGAAACCCTGTCATTGAGAATGTTAAGTCTCTGTTTGTCATGTTAAAATAAACTTTTTCATCATAAAGGTTAAGCTTCTGTGTGTGTATTGAAACTCTCTGTTCATTAGGTATGTGTTGAGAATCTCTACCATATGGAGTATATACAGGTTCATTGAGATGGAGTCTTAAGGGAAAGGACTCTCTAAAGAACATTTAAAGATTGAATGAGGTTTAAAACCATTGAATCAATTTCCTTTCAAACATTGTATAATTGCAGGGATTTAAGTCTGTTTGTAGGTCCCAGGTTAGTTGTAGGTTTAAGAGTCAAGGAAGAAAGATCTCCTTCAAGGAAATTCGAAATGGGGAGTTTGTTTAATGATCATTGACCACTGTACGGGTCAATGATTCTGAATTCATTTTGGATATAATCAAAGAGCTACAATGGTCGCCGATATTGTGGGAGAATAGGTATAGTCTGTTGTATTTTGATAAAGAATCAAAGAATGTAGAGTGGAGTGAGAAGGAGTTGCAACCGTCCAATCAAGGGTCAAACGAATAGAGAACCATCAGATCATGAGTCAAAATACTAGAAGAATGACAACCGTCCAATCAACATAATATTAAAACACCAATGTTGATCAGGTTTGGAGTCAAGTTGCATGATACAAAGATCCAGTCGTCGATCAATATTTTAGATTGATGATCCATATCTAAAGCGCACGGTGGAGTTGCACGACCATTAATTCAGAGGGTGTGGTGCACATTAATCCTGACCATCTGTTTAATTGTCGACATGGTGATATTTTTTTCATGTACACTATTGCAAAGGATTAAACAACTTGTAGGTTGGGTGTGCGCGAGCCATCCATCCCAATGAGAGGTTAAGACGTGGCCGTCAATTTACATGAGGTGGTAAAGTTATGAGGTTAAGCATTTTTTTAAATAACACTTGGGCGTGGGTATTGGTCACCTGGAAAGTGATTAAGCTGAGGGGGCTTAGGACTATATAAACCCTGCACATTGTTTGATACAGAGGATGAAACATAAATACAAGGGAATGTGAAGAACCTAATTATGAGAGAGAAAAGAGCATATATCGAAGATAAAGAGAATCAATCCATTCTATGATCGATTCACAAGAGGATTGAACATGATTTTAAAACAAAGAAGAGAACAAATGGTAACTGCAGAACTAGACAGAGTGTTAGAAACTATGTTGGGAGATAGATCCTTGGGAACCTCTTTGAGGGTTAATGAGTAACAAATAAATTGAAGCTACCATACTGTAAGAATATAGCATGACCTATACTATCACTCAATGGGAGATAATATAAAGTGGCCCTAGAACTCCTTATGGAAATTTCAAGAGCTATAATGAGTGCTCAAAAGATGAAGGGGCAAATTAGGAAAGAGCGAAAAAAAAGACATATGGCACAACCCTATTAGTTTGTTGCAGATCCTCTCCTTCATAAAGCAACTTTAAGGAAATTATAGCACCCCAAGAGAGGTAAAAAATGACACCTCAAGGCCTCAAGCAATTGTTATGCAAGCTTTACCACATCTCCATTCATTATAACACAATAAATGTTATGTGTCTGCTTTCCAAGGGGGCCAAGTTACACAAGAAAAGATCAACCTGCTATTTTGAGAAAAAAAAAGTTAGCATTTTTTTTTTTTTTCCTGAGATGCTTGTAAATAGCAAAACCAAGGCCAAAAGTTAAGACCATGTCCCAAAAGGAATCAACTTTTTTAAGGACATCAGATCTAATATCTGTTCATCATTAATTTGAAATTTGGATTTAAATGCCAAGGGTTTAAAATTGAGAGGTACAAGGTAGTAGCATATGGTAGCAATGCCGCCTTTGGTGACAACATCAAAAATTAGATAGAGGGTCAAGAAGTTTTCTTCTCACAGATGTGAGAAATGTTGCATAATTGGTTAAGAAAAAAATACTATAAGAGCTCTCATCTTTGGTTCATGGCATATCCATTTTCATGTTCTAGGCAAACTCATAAATCAAGGTTTCACAAGGAAAAACGTTTCTATGTTACATTCACTTGGCACAACAATTCTCAACATTGATTTTCTCAACCTAGATTTTTCAATCCTCTAAAACTCCTTTGATTTGATACAAGGGAAACCTCCATGAAGGTGTACAAGATATTTAGGGTAGATGACAATTACTTAAGATGCAACGTCTATAAACATTACCGTTTAACTTTGAAATAAAATCACACAAAAGGCATGGTAAGCATAGAGGAGATGAAATGGGTCTATGGATGCAATCTTACTACTTTCTAGGGAGACTATCTTGTCTCAAATTATCTTGACATTGTCTCCATGAACAACTACAAATCCCTCAGTCATGAGGGTTCCAAGAGCATTGCAAATCTGAAAGAAATCCAAAGAAAAATTGATTAAGCATGTGAGCATACCAATGCTGTCGATCAATAAAGCCAGTCATTTCAACCACAACATACAAGCAATCAATTAACCCAGTTAGTACATGTAGGCATGCTTGAATTGCACATACATAAAGAGAACCCTTACACCATGAAGGTTAACTTTGACAGATGTTTGCTTGCGCATCTCCTCTAAAAGCTGGAAGTTCATCCATATAGGTCAAGATTTTGGTACTTGCAAAATCAATACATTTCTTACCTAAAGCAATCTCGAATATGTCACCTCTGATGTTCGAGTAGATGGTCCTCCAGCCTGCATATTTTCCATGATAAGATTTCTAACTGCTATAACTAGATTGGCACACCTTATTCTTTCACTGGCAGAAACTCCCGTTGTAATGATATCCATGTCGATGGTTCTTGTTCTTGTGATACAATGCATTCATTGAAATTACTGGTGTATACCATAGACCTAACATAAATGGATAAAGACAACTAAGGCGCAATTTTATATATGCAAGTGCAACTGGCACATCTCTTGACCTATATAACAAGATTTATGATCCCCTAGAAATTGACCACCTCTATCAATAAAGTTGTAGGATTTACCAGTACCATGATCAGTTGTAGATTGTTGAAGGGAAACTTCAGGTAGCCTGAATGCTTCAACCACATAAAAAAATTCAACTTGCATAAACCACCTATGTTAAGAATGACTTGTATGATTTTAGGCTTCATGACACTCTGTGATATATATAGCCCGAGGTTGGTTTCTTACCAACTCAGAGAATTGAATACGAGCATGTGCTTCGGTAATTCGTATTAGGCTTTCAATTTTTCTAGGCGTTGCCGTAATTACCTACAAATTTTAGCAAGGGAAAAATATGGAGTTAGCACATGTAGAATTCCATTTCTTTGTGTATAAACATCATATGAGAGAGAGAGAGAGAGAGAGAGAGAGAGAGAGAGAGAGAGAGAGAGAGAGAGAGAGAGAGAGAGAGAGAGATGAACCACTCTTTGACTCTATTTTCAGTAATGATTTTCGACATGTATGCATCAAACCTTTTTACTGCTGCCAGGGAAGTTGCCCCTCCGATGCATTTCAACATAACCATGGGTTTAATTGGGAAAATAGTTCCATGTACAAGCTTCTATTGTAGCCCGAGGTTGGTTTCTTACCAACTCAGAGAATTGAATACGAGTATGTGCTTCAGTAATTCATATTAGGCTTTTAGTTTTTCTAGGCGTTGACGTGATTACCTGCAAATTTTATCAAGGGACAAATATGTATTTAGCACATATAGAATTGCATTTCTTTGTGTATAAACATCATACTAGAGAGAGAGAGAGAGAGAGAGAGAGATAGAGAGAGAGAGAGAGATGGATGAACCATTCTTTGACTCTATTTTTACTAATTCTTTTCGACATATATGCAACAACCCTTTTTACTGCTACCAGGGAATTTGCCCCTCCGACGCATTTCAACATAACCATGGGTAAGATCTTTGACAACCTCATCATATATTTTGGGATGTATCTATTGTCTTTCATAACTGATATATGAAGTTAGGGTATAGGTATAACATCTATTGTAGTACTATTTATTTCTTCAAAAATAAGTATGGTCATATGCTTGGGGATTACTCCCTTATGGCCTTTCTCACATTCATTGGAATGTATGGTGTAAAGATTCCACCTAAAGCACTACCTAGGTTTATACTTGAAATCCTTATTTTGTTTAAGATAATTACACATATGGATGAAGAAAGAAAATATGGTAAAGGAAATCAAAGAGTTGGATGTGGTGGAACCTACTAGCACTCAAATTTGCACCCCTAAAAGTTTTACAGGGTGCTGCCAAAATGCATAGTTTTGCAGCGTATACCATTTTTGTAGTGCAAGCTAAATTTCCTATGGGAAAAAATCTCGGACTCAAAATCATCTTTTGAGCTTGATGTCCAAAAGGAAATGTTGATGGTCTTGTCTCACTATTATCACCAACAAAATAATTGTAAAATTATGGATGTTTTGGGTTTATTATTACCCTCGGGTTTGTACACAGGTTATAGTCATTTTAATAAAATATTGGATTTGGTCCAATCTCCAATTTATTTGAGATGCCATCAAAGTACCCGATATCTACACCAAGGATCGACAATAATTCCCAAATCCAGAGGCCGAGTCACAAGATAACACCAATGCACAAGGCACCACAAGGAGGAGAGCCCACAAGGAGCATATAATGTGCACACCGCGTCGAATGATGATGTACACAACGATCAATATAGAAAAATTAGAATTATTTTACTCTACCAATGTGGGACATATATCCCAGGCCAAAAAAACAAAACAAAAGCACCAGGCACTGCAGGGTGAGCCAACGATGTTAAAAAAAAAACCAAGGAGATTGACAGGTGTCGATCAATATTACAGGTGTCAAGAGAAAGATCACCCCGATTAGATTGAGACTAATGTTTAGCATGAAGGAAATGGATCGTGGCATAATCACATGAGATCATGTAAGAGGAACACAAACTTTGTTCTTGAAAACATAGGCAAGGGTTTGTAGTAATCATCACAATGCATAATAAGGTTCAAGTGCTAGTTCATAGGTGTTTTTGACAGTGAATTGAGGAGGCTTTTAAACACCAAATGTAACTGTAATTGTCCAATTGTTAACAGAGGGAAACCACCATATTTTCTACATGATATCAAACATCGATATCAAATCCACAGGTGTCAAATAATTCTTTTATCAAATTTAGTGAAGATGACAATTTTCTCAAGAACAAGGTTATCAAAGACACACTTAGATTGTGGAGGAAGAGTATGTAGGAATCCTTTGGAAATTGAGACTTTTAAACGATTGATTGGATCTACTATTCAGTAGTTGTTTCAAGCATCAACAACACAATGGTTCTAAGAAGATATTTCAACAAACAAATTCAACATTGCTCTTCTTGCAACCTACATGAAGAGTAAGAGAGGAGCCAAGCATTCTATTCATATCATTCGAGATGTAGACGGTGAAGTGAAGATGACAAGTGCTCTCACTGAAGTTATATTTGAGCCCTTTTCTGAAATTCACAATGAAGCTTGTGCACGTTTCTCAATCTTTGGCCAAACGAAAGTTCTCAAATGGCCATAAAGGAGCACTGAATGAGAAAATCAATGTGGAGTACAACATTTTATATATTTATCATGCTCTCTTTTCCTACTTTGATGGGGACAACGTGGCTCTTCCAGGATTTTCAAAGCACTTCAAGGATTCCAGTGACAAGGAGTGGGAGTGATGAGTCAACAATTAGATTCCAGATCTCAAGGAAAAACATCAACATGCTAAAGATAATCCCAGATTTTCCTTACCAACATATCAAAAGGAGGATTTTGGTCACTTTAAATTTGGTCTAGCAGTGACATACTTTTAGGAATAAAATTAATAGGTTGAATATCATTTCAGATTCAAAGGATAAGGTGACAAATCAGTTCCATATTTGTGGAGATTTATTCAACCTTCATTCCAACATATGAATATCTAATGCAAAGATGGAAGAGCATTCGTGATTTTTAGGAACAAAATTACTGGGAAAAAATTATCTCAAAGACACTTGACGAGAGGAAAGACAAGTGGAAACAAGAATTGGACACTTGACAACAATTATCTCCATCCAACAAATCCACCAACTTTCAACAACTTGAGATTATTGCAACCAATTCTTGTTTTAGTTTTATTTTAATTGTTTTTCTTTCCAGCGAACAAGTAAGAGATAATTATTATTTTTATTATTTAAGCAAGCATTTTGTAATCGATGAAGGGGGGGGTCCAGTTTTAGATCCGAGAAGGGATTTTGACCAAGCAGAAAAAGATGTGTGCCCGAGGGCTTGTCTTGTAATCATTTATGTCATTGAAGATTCAAGAGAGCTATTTTATCAGATTGTTTAAATTCTCTATCTTCATTTCTCTTTTCATCTCACTTGAATCAATTCTTATTCGTTTGAACTTATTGTTTCAGATTGTTCCTTTATCAACATCTGGGTGGATAACCCATACTTTCTTTTGGTCTGGTACACTAGTACAAAATGAGAGATAAGTGACCAAAAAAATGACCAAAATCCGCATATAAATGACCACTTTTGATTTAGCGATTGCTAGTGGCTAATTTCCGGTCTCTTATCACGCGACAAAAAATGTGGTCATATTCAGTTTGGTCATTTATAGCTTGTCTTGTGGTCATTCATTTGGTCATAACCAAATGAATGACCACAAGTTATAAATGACCAAAATAAATATGACCACATTTTTGGTGGCGTGATAAGAGACCGGAAATTAGCCACCAAAATTGCCATTTGGTCATTTATATGCGAATTTTGGTCATTTTTTTGTCATTTTATATGCAAATTTCGGTCACTCTGTTTGGTCAACGATCTCCTTTGTTTGGTCACTTATCTCTCATTATTTGGTCACTAATTTAGTTATTTTTAGTCATTTTATATGTGTTCATTATCCTCATTTTTTGGTGACTAATTTAGTCATTTTTAGTCGTTTTATATGTGTTCATTATTCTCATTGTTTGGTGACTAATTTAGTCACTTTATATGTGTTCATTATTTTTTAGTAGTTTTAATGGTGTCCATTATTAATCCATATAAATTTTTAGTATGATATTATGCCTAAATTAAAAAAAGAATCATACAATATTCATATTGATCCAATACACATGTGAATCATGCAATATTGTCACATTAATTAGTTAATTACAACACTTAAAAATAATGTAAAGTACATACATATATATAAATTTTAAACCACATAAATTATATTATATGAAATGTCAAGTATTACAACAAATATGAGTTTTCAACTGAATATCCACTAATGGACTAATACTGGTCCATGACAATATTAACTTCTAGTTCATCAATAATATATTGGTTGTCTTCCCGCTTCTCCATCTTTAGCTTCTTGTAGACCTCAACAATCTGCCGTACTACACAAACAAAGTCAGTTCTCTTTCCTTGACACTTTTACAATAGATGCTTTTTGGTCTCATGTGTAAAATCCTCGATTGCATTGGGACTGCAAAAACCATTGGGAAAAAAAAAAAGAGAATCTTTAGAGGATATATGGAACATAATAGCGAAAAATAATAATGAAAATTGTAAATCTGTGTACATTAAGAGTTTTTTGAGCTAATGAATAGTAGAAACAAAACACTCTGTTTCGAGTGTAATTGGAAACCCTGTCACTAAGAATGTTAAGTCTCTGTTTGTCATGTTAAAAGAAACTTTGTCATCATAAAGGTTAAGCTGTTGTGTGTGTATTGAAACTCTCTGTTCATTAGGTATGTGTTGAGAATCTCTACCATATGGAGTATATACGGGTTCATTTAGATGGATTCTTAAGGGAAAGGACTCTCTAAAGAGCGTTTAAATATTGAACGAGGTTTAAAACCATTGAATCGATTTCCTTTCAAACATTGTATAATTGTAGGGATTTAAGTCTATTTGCAGGTCTCAGGTTAGTTGTAGGTTTAAGAGTTGAGGAAGAAATATCTCCTTCAAGGAAATTCAAAATGGAGAGTTCATTTTATGATCATTGACCACTATATGGGTCAATGATTCTAAATTCACTGTGGATATAATCAAAGAGCTGCAACGATCGTCGATATTGTGGGAGAATAGGTATAGACTGTTGGATTTTGATAAATAATCAAAGACTATAGAGTGGAGTGAGAAGGAGTTGCAACCATCCAATCAAGGGTCAAATGAATAGAGAATCGTCATATCATGAGTCAAAATCTTGGAAGAATGACAACTGTCCAATCACCATAACATTAAAACACAAATGTTGATCATGTTTGGAGGAAAGTTGCATGGTAAAGAGATCCATTCCTCGATCAATAGTTTAGATCGATGATCCATATCTAAAGCACATGATGGAGTTGCACAACCATTAATTCAGAGGGTGTGGTGCACATTAATCCTGACCGTCAATTTAATTGTCGACATGGTGATATCTTTTTCATGCACGCTATTGCAAAGTATTAAACAACTTGTAGGTTGGGTGTGCGCGAGACGTCCATCCCAACGAGAGGTTAATATGTGGCCGCCAATTTGCGTGAGGTGTTAAAGTTACGAGGTTAAGAATTTTTTAAAATAGCACTTGGGTATGGGTATTGGTCACCTGGAAAGTGATTAAGCCGAGGGGGCTTAGGACTATATAAACCATGCGCATTGTTTGATACAAAGGATGCAACAAAAATACAAGGGAATGTTAATAACCTAATTATGAGAGAGAAAAGAGCATAGATTTAAGATAAAGAGAATCGATCCATTCTATGATCGATTCACAAGAGGATTGATCGATATTTTAAAACAAAGAAGAGAGAAAATGGTAACTGCAAAACTAGACAGAGTGTTAGAAACTCTATTGGGAGATAGATCCTTGGGAACCTCTTTGAGGGTTAATGAGTAGTAAATAAATTGAAGTTGCCATACTATAGGAATATAGCATGACCTGGGATATCACTCAATGGGAGATAATGTAAAGTGGCCCTAGAACTCCTTATGGAAACTTCAAGAGCCATAATGAGTGCTCAAAAGACAAAGGGGAAAATTAGGAAAGAGAGAGAAAAAAGACACATGGCACAACCCTATTAGTTTATTGCAGATCCTCTCATTCACAAAGAAACTTTAAGGAAATTATAGCACCCCAAGAGAGGTAAAAAATGACACCTCAAGGCCTCAAGCAATCATTATACAAGATTTAGAACATCTCCATTTATTATAACACAATAAATGTTATGTGTCTGCTTTTCAAGGGGGGAAAGTTTCACAAGAAAAGATCAACCTACTATTTTGAGAAAAAAAAAGTTAGCATTTTTTTTTCCGGGATGCTTGCAAATAGCAAAACCAAGGCCAAAATTTAAGATCATGTCCCAAAAGGAATCAATGTTTTTAAGGACATCAAATATAATCTCCGTTCATCATTAATTTGGAATCTGGATTTAAATGATAAGGGTTTAAAATTGAGAGGTACACGGTAGTAGCATATGGCAGCAATGCCACCTTTGGTGACACCATCAACAATTAGATAGCGGGTCAAGAATTTTTCTTCTCACAAATGTCAGAAATGTTGCATAATTGGTTAAGAAAAAAACAATACAAGAGCTCTCATATTTGGTTCATGGAATATCCATTTTCATGTTCTAGGCAAAGCTTAGAAATCAAGGTTTCACAAGGAAACATGTTTCTATGTTACATTCACTTGGCACAACGATTCTCAACATTGATTTTATCAACCTAGATTTTTCAATCCTCTAAAACTCCTTTGAGTTGATACAAGGGAAACCTCCATGAAGGTGTACAATATCTTTAGGGTAGATGACAACTACTTAAGATGCAACATCTAGAAACATTGCCATTTAACTTTGAAATAAAATCACACAAAAGGCATGCTAAGCATAGAGGAGATGAAATGGGTCTATGGATACAATCTTACTGCTTTCTAGGTAGACTATCTTGTCTCAAATTCTCTTGGCATTGTCTGCATGATCAACTACAAATCCCTCAGTCATGAGGGTTCCAAGAGCATTGCGAATTTGAAAGAAACCCAAAGAAAAATTGATTAATCATGTGATCATACCAATGCTGCCGATCAATAAATCTAATCAGTTCAACCACAACATACAAGCAATCAATTAAGCTAGTTAGTACATGTAGTCATGCTTGAATTGCACATACACAGAGAGAGCCCTTACATCATGAAGGTTAACTTTGAGAGATGTCTTCTTGTGCATCTCCTCTAAAAGCAGGAAGTTCATCCATATATCATAGGTCAGGATTTTGGTACTTGCAAAAACAATACATTGCTTACCTAAAACAATCAAGAATATGCCACCTCCGATGTTCGAGTAGATGATCCTCCATCCTGCATCTTTTCCATTATAAGATTTCTAACTTCTATAACTAGATTGACACACCTTATTCATTCACTGGCAGAAACTCCCGTTGTAATGAGATCCATGTCGATGGTCCTTGTCACAGTGACATAATGCATCCATTGAAATTACTGGTGTATACCATAGACCTAACATAAATGTATAAAGACAACTAAGGCATAATTTTATCTATGCAAGTGAAAATGGTACGTCTCCTGACCTATATAACAAGATTTATGATCCCCTATAAACTGACCACCTCTATCAAGAAAGTTGTAGGATTTACGAGTAACATGATTATTTGTAGATTATTGAAGGTAAAATTCTGGCAACCTGAATGCTTCAGCCACATCACAACTTTCAACCTGCACATACCACCCATGTTAAGAATGACTTATATGCTTTCAGGCTTCATGACACCATGTGATATATATACCTGATTTTACATTCTAATATGAAGAACATTCACTTTGGTTTACTTGGTAAAATAGTTTCATGTACAAGCTTCTATTGTAGCCTGGGGTTGGTTTGTTACCAACTCAGAGAATCAAATATGAGCATGTGCTTCACTAATTCGTATTAGTCTTTCAATTTTTCTAGGCGTTGCTATGATTACTTGCAAATTTTATCAAGGGACATATATGGATTTAACACATGTAGAATTCCATTTCTCTGTGTATAAAC
>JZKD02S1844276.1:42146-53269 GCA_000966675.3 Picea glauca
GGGGGATTTGGGGGCAACGCCCCCGAAGTGAAATATTGGGAAAACTTTCCTTGTAAAATATTGTAATTTCGTAGTCAATCTGGATTGTTCATTATAAGGTCATAGATCTGACAGTAGAAGTTATTTTTAGTGTTTTTTTCCCTAGAAGGAAACCCTCTTTTATGAGGGAATTGTATTGCAACTGTGTATGCGTGTGATTATTGTATTCTGAGAGAGGAGACCGTGAGAGAAAGAAGAGGAAGTTAGAACAAGCGTGATGTAGGTTGTATCCCTTCATTTTGTTGGATAATAAAAAGAAAGGACTTGACAATTTCTTTGGTGTACATAGCTCACACTGGGTGAACCACATATATATGTGTCTATATTGTATTGTGTATCTTCTATGTTTTAGTTCCACATTTTATTTTATTTTATTGCTCCGCGATCCTGTTTTTCTAACTTGTATCTTTATGAATTTGATGATGAAATTCTAGATCTTTTAAGAGAAAAGTGCAGACTAAATTAAACATTTATTACTGGGTAGGTATGCTTTGAATTTTATGTGATGTCAATTTGTAATGCAAACTTACTATGAAGACACATTGAATCCCCTGCTCCTTATGTTGCTTGTATGTTTTAATAAGAATCCTAAGAATCCTTATATTAATTACTTCCTTGATGAAATGGGCTCTATTGACATAAGCCATAGTAACCCAAATAACTCCCTAGTGAAGTTCTATTACCTAAAAGTACTATTTATTTCTTGGAAAATAAGTCTGGTCATCCTTAGTTTGTGCAGTCATAGTGCTTACAAGTCAAGACCCTTGGGTGGGTTGTAAAGCTCTTTCGAGCTATCTGAGGAGCTCATTAGGAAACTACACAAAAGACTGGTGTTCCTTCTAGGTGATGGATATGATAGGGACATGAAGGAAAAATGGATTTTGGGCTGGAAAAGTGATATAGATATGAGACCGAGAGGCATTTGTGTAGTAGAATGGAACAACTACAGGAAGTGGGCAGGTATGCAATGTATGTAAGACAAATCAAGTTCATACTAAACTATTTATACAAGACAAATCAAGTGCCTACTAAATTAAAGATTTATTAGTGGGCATGTATGCTTTGAAGTTTCTGTGATGTTAATTTGTAATGAAAACTTGCTATGAAGACACATTGAATCCCATGCTCCTTATGTTGATTTTATTTTTTAATAAGAATCCCAAGCCTCCTTATATTAACCACTTCCTTGATGAAATGGGTTCTATTGACAAAAGCCATAACAACCCAAATAACTCCCTAGTGAAGTTTAATTATCTAAAATTACTATTTATTTCTTGGAAAATAGGTCTGGTCATCCTTAGTTGGTACAGTCAAAGTTCTTACAGGTCAAGACCCTTGGGTGGGTTGCAAATCTGTTTTGATCTGTCTGAGGAGATCATTAGGAAACTACAAGAAAGATAAGTGTTCCTTCTAGTTGATGCATATGATAGGGACATGAAGGACATATAGATTTTGGGCTGGAAAAGTGATATATATATATATATATATATATATGGGTCTGGGAGGCATTTATGTAGTAGAATGGAACAACTATAGGAATAGTCTAAACACAGACTCCATCAAAGTCACAAATACCCAAGGGGAAAAAATACAGCGGTATGGGGGGGAAATAAACAAAATAAATATTACTCATTAAAAAATGGATAAGAGTTTACCTTCATAAACACCATCCATTCTGATCTCAAGTGGTGGTGGATAATCCTGGAAAATGTATGTTCCTCACAAAGGGAAGATTTTTTTTTGGTTGGCTCTAAACAAGAATATTCTGACGTGGGAAAAAATGTAAAAGCGAGGTTAGTAGGGTCCCAGAAGATACTAAGGTTAGACACTGCCTTCTCTCACAATGCCCCATTATTTAGAAGGAATATTCAAATTCCTATATCATCACCTTCTAGCCCCACATCATCAGCTCGGGTTGTGGTTATTCCTACCCTCTAAGTGCTTATCCATCTTGTGATCCAACCCGTAGTTCAAACCCCAAGTCATACTCTGATTCAAAACCCTAATATTCTTATGGTTATGCCAAATACCCATAATCCCTGGTTAGTATCCAGACTCAAATCCCTTATCCTACCACTTGTAGAACATCTAGGGCCCCTGCTTGATGACTACCTCAAAATTTGGCTTAGTTCTAATGGAAAAAATGGCCTTCCTTATTGTTGAAGACCATTTCACTGCCGTCCAAGACTACACTAAGAATTTTTCTATAGAGGCTGATGATGTCTTATTCATAATGTTTTCTCATTATGTATAAGGGGAAGATAAGAAATGGTTTCTAAATTTTCCTAACCACTCCATAATATTTTTGGGACAATTTATTGAGAAATTTATAAAGAAATTTCAGATTTTTAGATCTCTGTAAAATAGAAACCCTCCAATGGATCATATTTATGGATCCGTCTCATTATTCTCTTCTTGAATTAAGTTTAACATCCATGAGATTTCTATGCATTCATAAATATAACAAATACATAATACTGAGAACAAAATTGACTAACCTGAGAAGGGGAAGACATAGATTTCATCTCTGCTACTAAAGAATCCCTCGCTTGCCTCTTCAAAAGCCTCCAAGTTATGTCTATTGCATTTTTCTTCTCCATTGCTACTACTAATGGTACATATATAGTGTAACCCAAAAAAAAAATTCAACGACCGTCACTTAATAAAATCCCTTAACTCGGTTATCACACCCCTTCCCTCCAATTAACTGGTAATGAGTAGGATGAACTCCATTAATGAATGGAGAAGTAGGCTAGTGAATTGTGCATATGTAAACTGCCCGTAGATATAAAATCAATCCCTTAACCCATTTTTCATGCACCCTCCTACCAATTAACTGGAAATGAGTAGGATGAACTTCATTAATGAATGGAGAAGTCGACCAGGGCATAACGCATATGTAAACCCCTCCTCTCTCCACCATGTTGGTCGATATGGGCTTCTGCTAATGGAATTAGCAATGTCGAACAATTATAACAATGTCAAACAATTATCGATGAAATGCACTATCATTACATGTGGTTTGCAAACACCATACTTACTTACCGATCACACACACTATCATAATGTTATTTTATTTACACGCGGTGGTGTGCAAAATATCCCATATTATAATGATATGCCATGCCATCGTTACCATACACTATAATAATTTTATTTTATATTATAAAGAACTTCCATTGGTTCATTTATTGATATGGATTAATGAACAACCCATTTTTACACAAATCTTATGAATAAATTTTACTATGCCTAAGCCCCCCAGATTAAATCTCTCAATGTGTAATATAAAGTCTAATAATTGACTATATGGAGTAGTTTCCCATGGTTGGATCTAGTTCAAAGTAATTAGTTCCTAAGGGAATTTTCAAGATGTTGATATAATCCATAGCTTGCTAGGACATCGTCATAATAGCTAATTTGGTGTCAATTGCCTAAGCCCCCCAAATTAAATCTCTCAATGTGCAATATAAAGTCTAATAATTGACTATATGGAGTAGTTTCCCTGCATGGTTGGATCTAGTTCAAAGTAATTAGTTTCTACCTAATCCCCCCAAATTAAATCTCTCAATGTGCAATATAAAGTCTAATAATTCACTATATGGAGTAGTTTCCCATGGTTGGATCTAGTTCAAAGTAATTAGTTTCTAAGGGAATTTTCAAGATGATGATATATAAGCCATAACTCGCTAGGACATCATCATGATAACTAATTTGGTGTCAATTGCTAAGCTATGACACATGAAGGGGTCTACAATTTACTAAATTCTAACATTGCAGATGGATTAAGAGACCCCCTCTCTGAATCCATCTGCAGTGTTAGAATTTAGTAAATTGTACAAATTCATTGTCAAAATTGTAATTTTCCATTGTCGGAGTGACACAACTAAAAATGACCAAATAAATGACCAATTGTTATGTGGTCATTTTTAGTCTAGTTATATCCTGTGACCAAATTTGGTCATTTATCTTGGTCTTTTTTAGTTTAGTTCTTATCCCGTGACCAAAGTGGTCATTTATCTTGGTATTTTTTAGTTAGTTCACTTAAAAATCAATTTTGGTCATTTATCCCTTGAAAAAACTGTGGTGACCAAAGTTTTTGGTCGCCTGGTCACTTATCTCTCATTTTATACTAGTGGTACTAACCCCATATCAACATAAGGTTGCTCCTTATCATTATTAAGCTTTGAGAATATGCTGTAACTGGTAATTTCTCTAAATTCCTTTCACTCTTTATTTTAAAATACACTTAAGTGAGGTCTATTTCCCACCAATTTATAACTCTATTTATCATTTAACCATCACCTAACTCGATGTTTCTAAAGTCTATTTTTCACTGAGATTTATCTTTGTCATATTAGGGATTTGTTTGTTCTATTAATTTAACTGTCAGTTCTAGTGATGGTTACAATTATACCTTGAGATAAAATCTTACTTGTTAGAATTTAGAGTTCAAAACCAACGATAGTTTCATTAATAGTCTACGTATTTGCATAACTCTCATATAATTTTCGTTATATTTCCTTGCATACCCTTAAGGTGATCACTTTTTGTTGTAGAGGACTATACGTGTAAGTGTATGTCTGTGTGCTTATGATTTCATTATCCTGCACCTATTCTTTCTTTAAATACTCGCACCACAAGGTTTATTTCCTATAAATGTTTCATAAAGGGGGCACGACTTTTCTAACAAAGAAACAATGTATCGAAATAAGTTGATTACTTAGTCTGTAATATTTAATTTACTTGAAATGAGATAACCCCAATCTATGATATTTTTTTCATGTAGGGCATAATGAATAGCATATATAACATTTCTTGATACAAACATAATAGATTCCAAACCGAGAATACGGGCAAATAGACAAGCAAATTCTCTGTACGAGTATTTTAACGAATTTACCTTGATTATGGAAGTACCAGGGTTATAGGTTGTATGTTCCAAGTAATTTCTCAACAGTCTGTTTCCTCCCTTGTGCTACTTTAGAAATTCATCAACTTCTTCGCTCTTGAATCACATAGTTGGTGTGGGGAGTCGTAGCATTTTATAAAATGTTGAAGGAGCTAGAGAAATGGGTTGATGACCTTGCATTTGAATTATTCTTCATTCAAAGACAAATTTATCTGTGCACCATTGAACAATATCTTTCATTTAAGTTACTTCTGGAACACATCCGACCAATTCTATTCCTGAGATCGAGAATAAGTTCATTTTCTTCTTGGCTAGAGAAAGGAAGCAGTAGTACTTATATGCCCTCGACCACTGGAACTATTGATATTCACGACCTAGTGTGTTCAATGTATCTCCACAAAACACTTCCTTCTTCTTACTTGACATCTTTTCTGCTTTTTACGAAGGTGTTGCTACTGTCGATACTCACGGGTTGGCATTTTTATTTTATTAAATTCCACCACACACTTCCTTGGTAACTCAATCAATTGTATATCATGCTTTAAATGTCATCATTTTTCATGGGATTTGGATTTATTGTGACCTTTAATCGATGTATTATGCATTAATAACAAAATTATGCTTTTACGAGTGGAGGATGATGTGGAAGGGGTAATAAATATGAGGGAATATTTGTGAACATAACTTCAGGGAAGGGTGGCGAGGTATGCATTGGGATTGTGAATATGATTAAGTGTTAAGAGAGATGCAGACTTGCGGATGTGTGGACCTACAATCATGGATATGAGGAAGAGTAAGGAATAGTAAGGAGATCCGCTAAGAAATGAGAAATATAGCTAAGTATGAGGAAAAGGTGAAAAGTGAAAAGTAAATGCTGACCCGCAGACTTGCGGACTTGGCGACCCAAGAAAGAGTTGAGGGATGGTATGTAGCTCTGCATCCGCATTTCTTAAATTTGACTAAGTACCGAAAGAAAGTGGAAAAGGAAAAATGAATAAAGTGTTTTGGTGAGTGCGGGTTGTGGCCCTAGGTAATTCAAAAAAGGTTTAACAATTTTTATGCAGCTCCACATTCACATTTTTGGAAAACGACTAAGTAAAAAAGATGAAAGTGAATTAAAAAGGTAGTTAGCAGTAAAATATAAGAAGTGTCAATAGTGGGAAAGAAAACCAACAGTAGAGAGGACTTACAGACATGTGAATTTGAGTTTTGTGTTGGCCTTCTCCGCATTATACAAAACATGACTAAGTGCTTGAAATTTTTTTGATGTAATAGAAGAAAAGTAAAGAAAACAAACAAGGAAAAATGTAAGAAACATCCTAAGGGTGACTAAACGGAAAGGACAAAAGATAAAAAATTTGGATCAACATTTAGAAAGGTTCAATGATGCCCTAACGATGATTGTTGAGTCTACAAATATACTTAGATTTTGATCCCTAGTTTCTTAGCTATAACAATCCTAGACCATAAGGAGTATGCTTCGACCAAATTATTTGACAATTTCCCTAGCCCCCAAGCGTAATGCACCTTCTGGTTCCCCTTGGATCATGTTGATGGCCCCTCACACCTTCCACCCCTACCTTGCCCATATAATAACCCCATTTTATTATTTTAATTAATAGGTTTTCAATACTATTGCCAGATTTATAAACAATGTTGGGGTTCATCGAGTTCTTCATCTTCATTTGATTTAGAGTTTGATGCTTAGAAAGTTCACTTAGCATTAACTTGAATTTCATAAGTTCCTTATTGCAAAAAAATCACATGTCTTTATTAGAATAATTTTGATATCCACTCATAAGTATTTCCTTTGTATCTATTCTTGTCCAGAGTTATAATTCAACATCAAGTAGTTCCTCCTCCTCTAGTACAAGCTCAAATGAGTCTACTAGTTCATCCTTTGCTCAAAATATAAGTTCATAATTATAGTAACCATGATATAATATTTGATTAAATATGACATATGCATATTCAATTTTTTACGCTTATTATGCTTATTATATAGAGATTCAAAAGCTAGTGCCTTGGACCATCTCTCTTGCCGACACTTCAACACCATGCATCAAAAGCACTGTTTGTAAATTAATAAACTATAAGGAATGTAGTTTATAAATGTATTTTAAGGATTTTCATGATGACCAACAATATGATTAATATCTCAGTGTATACCATATGACTCTCCATATTGTGATAATGAGATAACATTGACCATAGGAGAGCCCATCGAATTAAATAACAATGATGACTCTCTCTGCTCATTTCAAGGTCACCCATTTTAGTGATGGAAATGGGGACCAAGTACATGGAACTTATCAACACATTCCTAGAATGAAATGAGTTGATGTTGACGGGATTGAGTATTTAAGAATGGAATATGGACGGTCCCACTTAATAAAAAAGGGTCAACATGTGACAAATTGTAACCAACTGGGACTTTGATAATGACATGCAAGATTCGGTCAATGAGTATGAGACTCAAGACTTCCGTTGGGCAGAGCATAAATGAGGGACGATGTGGGAAATATTAATAACCAATCTGACATAACATTGCTTGGTGTTGAGTTATAAAATTGGATACTTTAGATTCTTATGCAGAGTGGGGACTGTGGAATTTGTGGACAATGGAAAACTAAATGGATGAACTTGGGTCATGACTCATGATGATAAGATTGATAATTTTTTTTAGGGTAGGTCTTTTGAATCACAATGGGATTTATTAGGATATAGGAGGTGTTGAATACACCTAGAATCAAATGTAAACATGGGTGACTAAGTGCAGATGCTCCAACCAAGGGTGACAAGGGCTATTACAAGGTGAAGAGATACTCAGTTGGACGATGGAATAGGAAGGGTGTTGATATTTCCTTCATTTTGTTTTTTGAATGTTTTGGATGTTTTTGTATTTTTATGTTATCAATGAATAAACAGATCTATATACATTATAGACAAGAAGACAAGTGCCCTGAAAAATGCTACCAAATGACTCTATTTTGAATGTAGTGAGATTAATGACCACAACTATGGATGGGACCCATAGAGTGGTATCCTTAGTGGGATAACGAATACTGGGGTGAAATGAAAATGTTGGTCTTTGGTTCATGGATGAGATGAAAGGTTCGTGGAATGTAGTGAAGCATTTAACATAACCAACCATAAATAATTGTGACCTGGTATGAGCTAGGGGGTATGGGTTAGTAGAATAATGAGAAGGAAATACAAGGCTTTCTCTTGAAGATGCAAACTATATCAACTCCCAATCATGAGGGCATAGAGAAACATGGGTGCCATCATACAATGGGGTATAAAAATGGAGGAAACCCATGAAGGTGGAGTGTTACTAGTCTGTAGTAACTTAATGTGGTTTGGAGGGTGAATTTACTTAATGAGTCAAGTTTGGGGGAGCCCTAAAGGTATATTTGAAGGGGTTAAATGATGGAAAATGTAATGTATGCAGAGGGTGATATTGTAGGAATGTCAGTTTGAAGAAGTATACTTGAAGTGGGGATGATGCCAGTAGGTGGAAAAAATGGCTTCCTAATGAAACACCTGCACACATGAAATTGATTGCAAAGTGTAAAAGTACTCATGAAAAGATATTTGATAATCTACAAAATAGAGCTCATTAGCTCACATGCCTATTTAAAGAAACTGGTATGAGAAATGGCCTCCAAATGAAGATTTTGATGGTGAGAAACAAGGTGTACCTTATGACAGGATAAAATCAAGATTCCAATAGTATAGATTGTTATGGTTTAAGCTATTATTAGGTTTATTTTCAATTTACTAGATAACCATAGCATATATAGTATCACTGAGAGAAACACAATCACAAGAGTACACAAGCATTTATCCTGGGAAACCCTCAAGGGGAAGAAAACCCAACAAAACTTCTTTAATATATATTCAATAACCAAGTACCATAGCCAATCCAATGCCAAGACAATACACGAAACACTAGAGAATATCCTCTCCCAAGAAATGTGCCTCTCTCTCTTCCTTCTTCATACAACTGGTAACTACAACTTCCTTCAATACTTGCACACTAGATGAGTGAGCCAAGTGAGTGAAAAAATGAGTGGATGGCTTCCTTTATTTATACAAATTGGCAAGTGATGAAAGGAGGTGTCTCTTCATTGGTAGGGCCGACTTGTCTTTCTGGGTGGTTAGAACCACTTTAATTTGCTTGGGGGCCGACTTCTTAATTTGTATATTACAATTAGGGTTTGACCTGTTATCTCCCAAAATAAAACCGTCCTTTTGGTCGAGTTTTGTGGTGGATATCATGGCTATCGATAGTTGCCTCAATTCATTTTTGAGTCTTTATAGCTGCAAAACTTAGGTTTTGTTTTTTGTCTTAGAAAATAATATGTCCCATAAAAGTCTTTTCAAAATTTTCATAATTCACTTTCAACAACTAACGTGTGTCCAAAATATGAGTGTTAGCTGTGGAAAGTGGCGACTTTCAGCAGATAAGGAGCATTTTTCATAGGTCTGTGCGTTAGTGAAAGTGTCAAATTCCAAAATATCCAAAGAAGTAGTGTCCTGGGTCGTGTGTTGAGGAAAGTGAAGGCTTTCAACAGCAAAAAGGGGTTCTCCACAGGATCATGCGCTGGTGAAAGTAAAGACTTCCAACAGCTAAGGATAAGTTCTCACATGGTGGCGCGCTGAGGAAAGTGAAAGCTTTCAACAGCTAAGGAGTAGTTTGTGCGGGATCGTGCGCTGGTGAAAGCGGTAAGTTTCTACAGCTGAGGGGCGTTTTCCACGGGCTGTTGGTTGGAGAAAGCGGGAATCACGTGCACTTATCCACGTTTCAAAATCAAAGCATCATGTGATCAGCTCACAACATGCGATCAGAAGGACGCGTGGAGGATTTGGTTAATCTAGTGCAGCTCACAAGGTAAAGCCTAGGGTGTCGATGCAGATGACTATCATTACACATGCCAAGTGCTCGAGACTACAAATATTCAAACTGCAAAATTATAGCCATGCACTCAGCCAAGTCAAGCAATTCCAACTAAACCACGATCTAAGGATATTTTCATCAAGCTACAGGGTTTTTGCAAAATTTTGTTGACAACCGATCGATGGCTCTTTCTTTTGTCTGAAGGTATTCCAAGAAAAGAGAAAGGAGGCATTCATGCCAACAATACTTACCCCGCTGATTTCATATCGATTAATCTACAGATCCAAACAACTGTAATCGATACAAGCTATAGGAATGGAATGAATAAGATGATGTTTCTGGGTTCTTCTTTCATTTATCCAAAGTTTTCTCCACAACGTATCACAAAGAAGGCATTTTTGACTGGTCCTCTGGAGCTCACTAACAAGTGCCAAAGTTTTTGGAGCAAAAGAGGCGTTTGTTTGGGGAACCGGTTCACCTCTGCGTGAATTTCTTCATGTGGATGATCTAGCAAACACAAAGGTGTTTTTGATGGATAAATATAGTGATTTGTCCCATATTAATATGGAGCGTGGAATTGAAGTGAAAACCAAAAAACCTCACAGAACTTGTCAAGGAAAGAACCCTACCAAACCAGATGGAACCCCTCGAAAACTAATGGACAGGCCTCTGGTTCCCTAATCGCAAACTGTCTTTTGAAGATCTGGATTTACACAATGCTCGGATAAATAGTGATGATCCAGAGCTCGTTGAGCTCATAATGAAACATTTGGCAGCTACAACTGCCATGGGCAGGGCACGACGATTCACCAGAAGAGAAATTTCACATGACAGGGCTTCTGCTCAGGGTCACTCGCAAATTTTGTTGTTTTCATCTCAATGTGCCTTCCCTTCCAGATCACACATCTGCTGAAGGTGGGCATTCTCCCAACATCGACTGCGGCCAATCCTATTACACCTCGTGCAACTGTTGAGGAAGAAAAATTGCAGAGACCATCTCCACCCATGCAAGTTGATTCGGATTCACTGTCAATTGGTAGTGCAAACATGATTTCTCAAGATGTCGATGGCAGAAGTTCATCATTTACAAAGAGAAACAGGCTCTCGTCCAGATCCCCTTCAGTATTGTTTTCGCTTTCTCCTGCAATCTTCTCCAGCTCGTTCTGTTCGAGATTATACCTCTCCTCTCTATACAGGCAAGGTGGATAAATTGGAAAATGGACTTGTTTTGTTTGGTTACATTACTGGTCTTCATTCTGCCTTATTACC
>JZKD02S1844276.1:53407-68369 GCA_000966675.3 Picea glauca
TACATTTCTGTAAATTAGTTTTCTTTACTGTTTTTAGCAAAACAGATCCATATTTTTAGGATCTGAGAACATCTTGTAAAAGCTATAAAGCTACATTCTGAAGACTAAGATAGGGGTTCAATTTTGGGTTCTACATGCTGCTACTGTAACCAAGAGACTTATTCTTAATATATGAAACATTGCAAGCTTCCTTCAGTTGTGTTGTTAGACCTTTTCTTTTCTGTTCTCTGATATCTTATGAGTGAATGATTTCTTTATTGGTGCTTAATCAATCTACATGTGACTGTCATCTCACTAACTGATTGATTAAGCTAAGAATCATAAGTTATTTCCTTAGTTCTTAAACCCATTGTTCTTGTTTTATATGAGTATAATCTGGTTCAATAGCTATCTTCTCTTCTATTTAATCAAACCTTGTCTGATTGCATTCCTAGAAGGCCTTGTGATATTTGATATCTCTAGACAGTCTTAAACACACAGTCCATTCCCTAGATATTCATCTTGACCCAAAAACCACATCAGTTATTAAGAAAAATATTTCCCAAAAAGAGTTAGTTACCAGGCATCTCTGACTTACAGCCTAGGAGAGTTTCCTGGAGTGATAACATGACCAATCCGCAAAAGGGGATTTCGTCAATTACAATTCTTGACATGATCAATCCACAAAAGGGGATCGATCTAATGAATAATAAATCAATAATAAATAGAATACTCTTTGCAGTTACAATATTTCAACACCCCCCCTTAACAAGAAGGGTATTCTACAACATCATCAGGAGAGAGAGAGAGAGGGAAACAACATCAACTGGGTAACAACATCCATTGGATAACATCATCACCTGGGTAACAACATCCACCGGATAACATCATCAACTAGGAAACAACATCAACTAGATAACATCATCAATTGGGTAACAACATCAAATGGATAACATCATCAACTGGGTAACATGAGGCATCAATATAATCCACTTGGTCATCTGACATCACGATCATTGACTAGTTCTCAATGAATCCATATTAAAGAAGTTTTGTTCTCTTTATCTTCGCGTAGAAGATACTCTTTCTTTCTTTCATCTTCACACAAAATATACTCTTTCTTTCTTTCATCTTCACACAAAAGATACTCTTTCTTATCTTCACACAAAAAATATCTTATCTTCACACATAAGATGTCTTATCTTCACACAAAATATATTCTATGAGTTTTTCCATTCCTTTTATGTTCTCCCTTCTCTTGTAGTCATCTATCTCACCCATATAATGGGGAGGACTACTACCATAGATTCACTCCTAGTCATCCCACATGAGCTAGAGAAGCTAAGATGCTAGCTCGAGAAAGACTAGACTCCCTTTCCATGATCCATGCAGGATCACGGCACAAACCTCAATAGCCAACTAACCATTCCACCTGGTCAAGGTTTGTGTTGTAGGCTACTCAATCCTTGGACAGAGGAGAGTATCTGCCTGCTTCCCCTTGGATAAACATCCACACTCCTCTCTATGAGGGTGGTCACACCCCTCTCTATGAGGGTATTCTAGCATGTCCCTAGAGTATCCAAAACTCAACACTTGGACAGAGGCCAACCTTGGAAAATTTCTCACTCCCCTTCTCTACAAAGGTCTCTTCTATTTTCCTTCTCTATGAAAGTATACCTATGGGATTTGTCATTCCTTCTCTATGAAGGTCTCTTCCTTAATATCCTGGGTGACTTCTTGAGTTCAAACATTTCTTTCTTTCTGACTTCATACTAGATCAACCTGATCCCTCTGCATCTATAAGAATGATACTGGAGCAACCTGCAGTTACCTGCATCTCATCAACTATATCTGAGTATCCATCTTTCTCTTCATCTTGAACATTTATGTTCTACATATTTAGGATCCTCCTGCTCCTATATAAATACTGGATACTGTCTGGTCTTTACTGACTGTCACCATATCATAAGTCCTTCTCATGCTGTCTAACTTCTGCAAGTCAAGGCATAAGTTCTTTCTTCCAATACCTGTAAACTTAGTTACAATATGCTTTATGAGATATGTCACTTAGCCAATCAGTCAGTAACATAAGAAATAATCAGATAAAACTATATCATGATTTCTATCAGAGTAGTACACATCTTTTCTTAAGAAAAACTTGTTCAACCATGTACACATCTGAAACCCTAATCATGAATAAGACTTTTGAACTCTTTTTCACTCTATCTATGAAATTACAAAATTTTCCCTTTCTATCATAGCTAAACACATACCTTTGTCACTCTCATGAGTGATCATACCTGAAATAAATATTTTATCTCTTTCTTTATCCTCTTCTTTTATACTTCCTTCATAAATCTGCATAGACATTGAAATAAAACAAGGTTAATTAATATTCTCACAAAAATCTAACTTGTAATGATAAAGTGTTAAATTAAACAAGATACTAAACATAAACATGAATACTTATCTTTTGTTTTTGTGTGAGGAGGCTCCACAGACTCCACCATTTGCTATCTTTCTTTAGATAAACTATCTTCAACTTAAAGTACATGTTTCTTAATTTCTACTAAAGATTTCTTTGAGGGAGGAGATTCCTCTTCCTCTACCACATCTGCTTGATGCATTCTTTTCCCTTTTCCTTGAGGACAATCATAAGAAAAGTGTCCCAACTATTGATAGTTGTAGCATCTGATCTTTGAAATATCTTTCTTCTTATCTGGAACTCTTACAGAGTTAGCTTCTTTATTGTTCTTTCTGAAGCAACTTCTTCTGTTCTTTGAACTCTAAGAGCTTCCTCTTTGTCAACAATTAATCTCTTCTTTTGGTCTGCAAGTCTAGATTCTTCATGTGTGCAATCTGCCCATAACTTATCAAACTTGGGTAACTTGCTTCTTGCACACACTCCTTATACAAAAGGAATCCAAAATGTTGGAAACCCATTTAGGGTTGTATTTACAAGCTCTTTGTCACTAATGACATATCCAATAGCTGCAAGCTGATCTCTAATTTGAGAAACTCTCATAAGATATGATGAGACATATTCTGAGTTTTCCATCTTCATATTACAAAGCTGATTTCTTAAGGCAAGATTCTGACTAATGTATTTGCTTTCAAATAACTTGCTGAGTGCTTCATACATTTGCCTTGCTGTCTATAGTTCGGATACATGAGGGATCAAGTGATCCTTTATTGAATTTGACACGATTCTCTTTGCTTTCTTTTCATTCTTCTTGTGCTTGGTCTTTTTCTCTTCTTCCTCTAGTTCTGGTACACTCACTGTAACATGTTCTAGGAGATCATTCTTGTCTAGAATCATCTACAACCTATGATTCCAATATATGAAGTTTCCAGATCCTTCCAGCCTGTCTTCTACCCTTATACCGGTAGCCATTCTTTCTTGCAGTAGAAATCCTAGCCCTTCGGGCTATAGAAGTAATAGAAAAATAAAATTTCTTGGATTTGAAAACTGAACTCACCAAAAGATATGCTGGACTGAGGTGAGTATGCTGGTATAGCCAGTTTATGAAAATTTCAATTTATGACCTTGAAACTAGACCTACGAAATTATGGACTGCAACTTCTAGTTTTCTGGTACTTTTGGTTTCCTGGTACTTCTGGTACTGGTGAAAACTAGGGTTTCACTTTCCAGGAGTTCTATCCACTGAAAAGGTGCACTGAAGGTGTCAATGAATTCCTTAGGCTAGGGCGCACTTTTCTAGATGATCTTTGGGCTAAAATTACTCTTCAATAAAAAGCCCTAATTTTCTTGTACGACAACAATGATGTTTTTCTTTTTCCTGTGAAATATGCTCTCTTCAACTTAGCTCTGATACCATTTTAAGGTTTAAGATATTATTAGGTTTCTTTTCAATTTACTAGATAACCATAGCATAGATAGGATCATTGAGAGAAACACAATCACAAGAGTACACAAGCATTTATCCTCGGAAACCCTCAAGGGGAAGAAAACCTAGAAAAACTTATTTAATATAGATTCAATAGCCAAGTACAATAGCCAATCCAATGCCAAGACAATAAACCAAACACTAGAGAATATCCTCTCCCAAGCAATGCTCATCTCTCTCTTCCTTCTTTCGGCAACAGGTAACTGCAACTTCCTTCAATACTTGCGCACTAGATGAGTGAGCTGAGTGAGTGGAAAAATGAGTGGTTGGATTCCTTTATTTATATAAATTGGTAAGTGCTGAAAGGAGGTCTCTCTTCACTGGTAGGGTTGACTTGTCTTTCTGGGTGGTTAGAACCACTTTAATTTTCTTGGGGGCCGACTTCTTAATTTGCATATTATAATTAGGGTTTGACCAATCCGCAAAAGGGGATTTGGTCAATTACAATGCTCGACATGATCAATACACAAAAGGGGATTGATATAATGAATAATAAATGAATAATAAATAGAATACTCTTTGTAGTTACAATATTTCAACATAGATGATGCAAAAAACATAGCTCCTTAGCTCCTAAATGGGACACTAGAAGTTTGGGGTGGAGCTCTCAAATCAAAATCATTTGTGCCCTAATTCTTCCGGAGCTCACCACATGAAACCAACCGATGCATTTGGATTTTTCTACTTCCAAGTAAGAGGTCTCATCCTCTAGATAATTTTTAATCATTTACTTTTGTCTTTTGGGGCCTGTATGACTTGCACATAACACTTTTAGGGTTTTCACCATTTCCTACAGTTTTTGAAGGAATAGTTGCAAGGATGCCTCATGAATATTCAATTGATAGTCATGAACATCACAATATATAGGTACATATGTAAATGCAAATATGTTTCACAACTATTTCAAGGTCGTTCATGAAACCTTGCGACAAGAGGGTTTTTTGACTGTGCACATAAATTGTGTGGGAGATGGATGAAAAAAAAATACAACAATGGTGTGATGAACTCTCAATTTTCCATAAATAGTATGTGAACCTTTCTTTGAGCATTACCACACCATTATCATGACTCTGATGTGGTTCTGCCATGCAATTAATGTGTGTGGGATTTTAAATGTCTCTGGAAGGAGTGGCAGTGGGGGTTAGTGTTTTGGCCTGCATGAATAACTTGTGCAACTGTTTGGGAAACACTCATGCAAAAGGTGTGGGTATATAGTGTACTTGACTGTGCAAATAACTTGCATTATTGTCCTAGGAACAATTGCACAACTAGTGTGGTAGTTTGATGAAATGTCATGAAATTGACTTGAGTTTTTTTTTTTTTTGCATGGCATGCCTTGTCAAACATATATATGTTTATTGGATGGAGATATCATGACTATGAGGATTTCAAATAGTGAGTGGTTGCACACCTTGTAGTTCATGTGAAGTTAGTGAGCTATGAGATACTAAAGTATTTTGAGTGCCCCTTTCTATGCTCCAATGAATGACTTCTTTGAGAGTTGATTTAGATATGGTGTCCCTATGGGGGCCACTTTGATGTAGAAAGGTAGTGCTTGGAGTTGTCATGGACATATGTGTACTTCTTGACTAGCCTTACCATTAGATGAGTTAGAGGTTAGTTGCACCCCATGGTGGGAGAGGTGAGGTCCGTGGACTTGTTGGTCGCACAATATTGCCATGGACTTGAGGGAAAACTAGGTGGGTAAATCCTTATAGACCAGATAAAAAACCCAAGGACCTTGGTGGTAGCCATGACAATGGTGATGATCTTAAGACCCCTAGGGACCCTTTACAAGTGTCTAGATGTTTTTGGTGGATTTGGTGATCCATGTTCATTTGTATGCATGGGAATCCACACTATAAGAGATGACACTTAACCAACTAACACTTTGCTTCTATCAAGGTGATGGAAATTTTATGTGTGGGTCCCTTCTATGTTGTTTTTCTATGAGAGGGTCCCCCTACTTTGCTATGGCAAGTGATCCAAGATGGGGATCCTCGTGAGCCAAGGATGAGTCACTTGGGAGATCTTATGGATCTGATGGGAGGGGGTGAGGTTAGAAAACAATTCACCCCTATGTTTGTTTCTTATTGGAAACAGGTTCCCCAAGTTATCTTAGAGTTTCCTTATGTCAAGAGAATTTTGTGTAGATCCTGAGCTACCATTGCCTCTCGGGGAGGGTTGGGGACTTATGGGTATGTAATCATATTTGTGAAATAATATTAACATAGTTTGATTTATCTAGCGTTTATTTATTTATTTATCTTTGATATGCATGCCATGATATTGTTCATGCTTGTGTACACAAATATAGGGTCGGTTGGACCACCTAGGGCCCCGATATCTCTTGAGGTGATGAAAAGAAGATGACATCATGAGAATCATGATGATGAGGCTAGACAAACAATTCAATGAATAGCTATAGAACCTAAGTTGGAGGTAGAGTGGCAATATATAGTTACTTGCAACGTTGGCTAGACTTGGCTTTATGGGGAATGACCAAGGAAAGCTGACAAAACCTTGGTAATGAGGTTACATACACATGTGTTGGCATATTTGCAAAGTGGGGGCTTATGAGGAGTTTTTTTTGTGGATGGCACTACTATTTGAGTGCAGGTAGGATATCTAGAGGGATGAGCTAGAGGTGCGCCTCCTATAGGTGGAGCTGGTTTTGTTCCGCCTCCTGGGTTTTTTTTGGAGCTAAAGCCTCCGCCCTCACCATAATAGTGGCTACTTGTCGTTGTATATTTTGACGTTGTACAACTAATTACTGCAAACAAATTCTTAATAAAAAAAAAATACAATGACACACACACACATTACACATATATTTTTACCTTGGAAACCCAAACCGGGAAAACCAACAACCTAGTTAGATCCATACCTCTAATCTTCTATTCATCATATCTTAATTTTTTACAATACAATACATATATAGGATCCCATGGAATACAAAACCCCTAATCCATTGACCCAGATTAGTCAACAAACCCAATTCCTTAGCCATAATAAGAAAACCATCGACAAAAACCATGTGTTGAAAAACCACCAAAAAATGTCAATTTTTGTTTTAATTAATTTATTAATTGATATTGTTATTATTATTATTATTATTATTTATTATTTTTTTATTTCCCTGGGTGCTGCTCCCGAACCCCCTGTACAGGGGGGCTCCACCCCTATGTGCCCCCTCGGGTAGGGAGAGGATAACACCCCTCCCTCTAACCCCCTCATGTGCATGGCGTAATGCAAACACTAGATCTAGTCATGCAAAGAATATAACACATACCCAAAAGATGTTGTATGTGCATGGCTCAATTTTTTTTATTATGTATATCCAATTTTTGGCATTGTAGCTTGATGGGGGTTGATGTTGAGGATGCACATTCTATTTTTTGAAAATGTTATTTGTTATCACATGATTTGTACTTGTGCAAAGCCTCTCACAAGTGGAAAACAAGTGTAACACACTAGGAATGCTTATCATTGTCACCTTATTTTAGTGATGGAAGGAGATCCAACATAAGGGATGCATCCCTTGTGACCTCAAGGGATGTTATATGAAGTTGAAGACAAGTATACAACCCCCTATCTTGGTCACTTGCAATTATATGCTAGTTTCAAGGGAAAGGTTGAAAACAAAACAAGACAATTGATTGATTGAAGATGTTAGAGATATTTCCACAACTATCAATTCTACATATGTAAGAAATGATCCCATATAGTAGATATCAACAAATGATGGCTGCTACAAGAAAATTAGCATAAATAACAGAGTTGTACCAACAATAAATGTTTTGTAACAACAACAATAAGTTAGCCCTCAAAATTAGCAAATTAAATCTTAAAATGTACCCCTTGTTGAGTAGAACAAGATCGAATAGCTGGACAGTGATTCCAAGAAACTTTGGCCACAATATTAAGTAAGTTATCAACACTTTTACCAAGCCCTAATGGTTGCAATCAACTTTTATAGCAACAACAAATTATTGATTTAAATTTCAAATCGTTGGGTTAGATTAGGCACAAGAAGGTAGTGGGGATTTTCCCAATAAGTTAGTTTGAGAGAGAAAAAGTTTGTTTGAGTTAGAAAACACTTGTAGACAAGAGACTAGTGTCATTTTTCTTCTTAAGGAAAATGGAGTCAATGCAATACATTCAAATGAGGCTAAGTACAAGATAAAAGGTGAAGGTTTAAACCATAAGATTGTCCCCTCATAAACCTAGGTCAAACCTCAAAGGAAAATCCACTTGAGTTTATCCTCTCATAAAGCCTAGGTGTCGTCCCACTTCTTCTCATGTTTCTAGAAAATAAAATGGATGGAAATAGATGAAAGCCTAAATTTTATCCTCTTATAAACCCTAGGTCTTGATCCCAAAGGAAAATATAAGGGGATGTCCCCTCACAATCCTTAGCCTTATCTTTGTATGCTTCAACAAAATCAAGATGAAAACAACAAGGGAAGCAGATAACCTCTCTCAATCCTTCCTTAGGGTTTCAAAATCTATTCAAGGAAAACAATGATAACAAACAAATATTACCTCTCTAATAGAGAATTCACCAAATTATACCATGAAATAACGCTTAAACCATGAAAAACCACTTAGTAGTCAACTCACTATCACGAGGAAACCCTAGTTTGCATGAAGAATTCACCATAACAAGAGAAAGCATCCATCCAAGTCACTCCAAAATTGCACATAAGAAATCCATAGCGAAAACAAGAGATATGGAGAAAATAGTAGTGATGAATCATAAGTGAGAGTTATGATTTGGACTTGAGGTAGCACTAGCATAGATATATATGAGGCTAACCTAGCACGATATCCCCTCAAAGACCTACAAAATATAAGTAATCCATGACACATGTGACATAGGTCTAGTCTGACCCCTCAAATAACCTCAAACAATGAATAATTACGCTAATACACTATAATAATGTCTTCCTAGGTCACACATGTTGTGGCATCATGCTCCAAGAGGGCATGTGAAGCCTCCAAATGCCACATCTCATCATCAAGTGGTGCAAGCAAGGTGGAGGGTATGTCTCCTCATCAAGGTCATGTCATATCATCAAACCATCAAATGGTGCCCCAATGGCAAGCAATCCCCATCATCATCAAGGAGTCCAATGTCAAGGGTGAGAAGGCCAACGTCCAAGGTGGAATGAATATGAATAACCTCTCTAAGTAGTTTCCAAGCATAACCAAGTGCAACGTCCTTCACTAAATGTTGAATAAGTTGTGGGGTGCACTTTCCAAGGTGTGGGATTCTTTCCCATCTTCCTTGCATCATTACCATATCTGTCAAATGAGAGCCCATATGTCCATCGTCTAGGGTCTAAGAGGTGTGAGAGGATGTATCTAAAGGATATCAATCACCAGGTGACCCAATGCTTTGTATCACACATGTTGTATCCTATATAAAGTGCATAATGTCCTGGGTGAAATCACAAAGACATCCTCCATATACCATGTCAAGTGCACCCGAGTTAGTCAAAACCATGGAATCAAGCAAAACCAATAATGACAATGCACAATAGTACTAAGAATCATACAAAGTAGGACATCAATTAATACAAAATCTAAATGAACAACTCTCGTTGCGTATCCCCTTCAAACTTCACACAATGTCAAGACTTTATGCAATTTGGCGAGTTTAGGTATGGGAGGACCATCAAAGGAATCTATTAGGTGTGCCAACACCCAAGTGGAGAGATATTTCTAAAAAGAACCCATCAGAGATATGTAATGAATGTGAATTGATCATGGGGTTTACTTCTAGGCATGGGAATATTAACATGCAAGACAATGTATGGGATCACTCCTATGGGGAAAAATCCCCTTAATCCGGGTCTAGCGACTAGGCAGAGCCTTGACACCTTAAAAGATAGAAAATATTCTATTCTACCCAAATCCAACAAGACCTAATGATAATTAAGGGAAGGGAGAGAATATTGAAATGTGTACCTTAAGTCCTTCCGGTTGTTGTCAATTCCTTCCTATTGCTTTCCATTCCAATATTGTAGGCCTCCTCCTAAAGCTGGCCTGAAACAAATTTACAGAACAAACTATGACAACATATGAATAACTATAAAGATCATATAACAATATAGATATTCATGAAAATCATCTACAAATGTGAACATAAAGACACACATATATGGGACGAGAATATTTCTCTTTTATTAATAACAAGATTGGAAGTTACAACCTGAACCTTGCTGGTGCCACTCCATGAACCTCGCCTGGGCTCCTCTACTTTGACTCCAAGTGAACTATTCCAAATATGATATCCTTACAACTAACATGCCAATGTAGAGAAAGGGATGGATTGTATAAGGAGGATGGATGGTAGGGATTGCTGAGGATAAAACTCAGAGCAGGATTGAAAAAGCTTGGAATGCCAGGGAGAAAATTTTGGCACAGTTCACTTGCCTCTTCTTTCATATGTCCAAATTACCCCCCTAGGGCCCTTTTTTTTAATGGAGAAATGATGGTCATTCAGTTTTCAAAAGGGCCACAAGAGGTAAAATAGTTGTGCAACGTAAAATAGCCCGTAAACTCCACCGGAAAGCGCACAATTTATATTTTTTTTCAATTTTTTAGAGTACACGTGGGCTTTCAGGTATGCAACTAGTGTATGTACGCATGACTTTAGGTATGCAATTAGCGTATGTACATGCTCTGCATTTGTATCGGGGCACGTACACAATGTAAAAAGGTTTTTTTTGAGAGGAAGTCTAGCAAAAAGGGTTGGCATATGTGTGAATGAGTAGGCCAACATCGGAAATGCATAGTAGTGGAATTTTGAGTTATAACATATGCCCCCTAATGTGTGATATCAAAAGAGAAACTGATGGCCTAAATACATTACAACATATTTAATAAAGTGGGAAGGAAATGGAGTCAAGTAAGCCTAAGTGAGTATCTGTGAGCGCGCCATCTGCAATATAATAATAATCATCGAGGCAAGAATACCCATGCTCGGGACAAACTAAGCATGACTGCCAATCATGTACATTGTAGATCCATGTCATATATAGTAATCATGGCTACATGACCAATATGTATGCCAATATAAAGTGTAGCCGCAAATGATACACAACAGATCTACATTTGAAAATCATCGGAAGATATATGATTTTATATGAATCTTCAAGAGGCATTAATGCCTATGGCTAGATATGATAGCTTCCTAACTCGAGCAATGATTTCAATATCTTCAAAACTCAGGTAGGAGTATAATAGGAGTATAAGACTCACTACTCTGAGGTCTTTGACATGATGTCATGGAAAGACTGGAGGATCTCGATCATCAAGCACATAACTTCATTGATTCTGAATGTGAACTTGACAAAACTTTCGAGATGGCCGACTCATGAAGGTCAAGATACTTATCACAGAAAGTCCAACTCAGGTTGCAAGACTTCCCCTTGGACAAGAGAACGATATATGAAAATACTTAGGAAACATGTTATTGACATAAGTCTGTGGCACATGAGATACCACAAACTCTCCATATGTCTGGAAGAGTAACCAAATGGAGGTGGGCACAACTATATATAATGAGAACAACTTCCTAAGGCCATGCTAGATCCCAATGTTTGCAGAACAAACTGAAGGATATGCTTTGTCCAAGGGTGAATAAATTGATGCCATGAAAAGATAATGTTTCCCCATCCCATCTTTTTGGAATATTTGATTTTTTTTTGTCTTTTTCACATATTTAGCGAGCTTGAAAAAGAATAAAATAACACTATGTTACAAAGGAGGAACGAGTGTCACAGAAAAGCAAATTGGTTTCAAGTGCATGGAACATACTAATGCTTAGTGCAAGGAGACATGTGCAGGATAAGAACACTCGGAAAAATTCCTCCATGGGTCAAGGTGTCAGATCACAAAGGAAAAAATGCTACAAGGCTTGCACTTAAGAAATTCTCTAAGGGTCCAGTACTAGAAAAATGAAGCCGACATTAGGCAAAAGATGCAAGGATGAGACATGCGACGTGATTACATAATGACACAATGAGAGTCCTTCCATGTAAAGTTTTATGAGCCCATAGAAGGTAAGATCGATGGTTTTTCACTTTTAAAGAGTCTAAAAAACACTAAAAGAAGACTCCAAAGTGTTCTTTTTCATATAGTTAGATCCCCAATCCTGAAAAAGGATAAAACAATACTTGGGAATAATATCCCGGTGAGACGAATCTCCCAAGGTGCACCTTTTTCATAAGTTGAGTCTCCGAGGTTTAGAAAAGGTTTAAACTTATACCAAGGAGAACTATAGTGATTTTTTCATAAATTTAGTTCCCCAGGCCCGAAAAAGGGATAAAATAATACATGAGAAAACTCACTTGGCGGGACATACAACCTAAGGTATTCCTTTTTCCTAGTTAATCTGTTGGTTGGAAAAAGGGTTAAACTTATGCCAAATAGATGTTCTTTCGGGTCCAATTAACGAGTGTGAAAGAAACAAGGTCACTTGACGATATTTCCTATTTAAGGAGTCTGAAAAGGGCTTAAAGAATACTCCAGGGGTGTCCTTTTTTGTAAATAATCTCCAAGGCCCAAAAAAGAGATAAACCAAAACCAAGGAGAATGGCCCTTTTTCATAACTTTAGTTCCTTAGACTCAAAAAAGGGGTAAAGTTATACCTGAGAAAACTCTCCTAGAGAATCGTATCTACTAGGGCATACCTTTTTTGTCAATTATCCATCTAGACTGAAAAAGGGGTAAACTATCGCTGGAAAGATGTGCCTTCAAATTTCAGTTTGATTAGCATGAAGGGAAACAAGATCGCCTGACAATATTTTCAATTTTAGCGAGTCTGAAAAGATCTTAAAGAGGACTCCAAGGGGGCTCCTTTTCGTATGTAATCTAAGTGAGGCCAAAAAGGATAAATACTCTCGTGCTATATGTCACTTTCATAGTTTAAATGATCTTGAAAGGAAAAAAATCATGCTCTGGAGGAGTCCCAAAGGTTGAAGTCAGAAAAATCATTTGAGAAGAGAAATAAGGTGTACAACCGAGTCATGATGGGGCTAAAAAGGGCTCCTGAGCCTACAAGAAACTCACAACATGGATGCCGAAACACAACACAAGGATCTACCTAGGGAATCCATGGAGGGAAAGGATCTACCACCTAATTATGACACTTCTGAAGCAGCACAGAAGGTTCCGTGTCACACTTTGGTGGGGTCGACCCCATGGAAAAGTGAAAATCATCAATAGAATGCAAAACACAAGGCGGTGTAGACCTATCCTAAATGCAAATGGAGAAATCACAAATTCATCACAAGATTGTATAAGTAGTACCCATCCATAAAGAATACCAAATGCAAAGGATAAAATATGTTTAAATGACCAGAATATCACCAAGAAGAACCAAAACATCCACCGAGCAACAAAAGGGAAGAAATCAGGGCCAAACTAGGTCAAAACAAGGTCAAAAAGTCTATAAATAGAGGTAAAAAGGGTCATTTTTACCATTGCACTTTGAAAATTACCAAAACTAGTCAAAACCCTCTTGCTTCAATTGGACATTTGGAGAGCATCGATGGACGAAATCGACTCGCTCTTGGGCCAAGTAAGTACTCCTTCCTTTTACTTGCAATTCTATTCATTTATTTCAAGTTTTAGAAGGATTTGGGGTACGCGTGCTCCAAAATTCTACACGAATGTGCATGTACGCACACTTTTCACATTCATAGCATGTATATATGCAGACTGAGACATTCTCAGCAAGTGTACATACACGACTGTCATAAATAATGTCTCGTACATGCTCAAAAAAATTGGAAAAAAGAAGCACTAACTCCCAAAATGGTTGCATGATTGAGGATGTATGTGCATTGGAGGGAAAGAGAACATGAAGAGGTTGACCAAATGATCGAGGAAAACCCATAGGCTATTGCTACACTGAAACAATGTGGATTATGGAAATTGTTTCGTTGTCCCCTTATGATAGCTCAACCAAGACTTCTGAACCATATGGTAGAGTATTGGAACCTAGATGTAAAGGCCTTTATGATATAAGGCCAATTAATAGCTCCAACCACTAAAGACATTTACTTCTTGACCAGACTCTCTAGGAGGGGTGAACCGATAAATTTGGATAATTTCCCTCCTAGGCCATATAACATAGGCCACTATATTGATATGTATTGTGAGGCCGACACGGAGAAGGTGGGCTCTCAAGTTTTGATACACAAGATCAAGAATTTGAGTTTGAGAGTGGTACTATACATGGTTTGGCAGATGATAGGATTTGATGCTCTACATTAGGCCTCTCAATCCCAGATGCATTGTGCACTGTAGTGGATGCAGTCGATTATATTTGATTAGAGTACCAACATGCTCAATTACATGAAAATTCAGCTGACATAGTGCAAGTTGAGACATAAAATAAAATTTGGATTCGGGACAGTGCTATGCACATTCTTCTTTGAAAGAGTGCCACACATGAGCATGAGGGAGGGTGTGCGGGGACACATAGACTCCTTTCCAACACTGTGTAGATGGGCTTCCTTGATGCCACATCATGGAGGAGGAGGGTTATGCGAGTCATATGATGACAAATTCTTCGACTGGTGGAAACGTCAGATTCTTGCCATCAAGGACTACCCATATGTGGGTATTAGATTCTTGAGAGACTCGGACATGCCTATGCCCCCTGGTGAAACACAAGGCGAGATAGGTACGTACTAACATTTTTAATTGTTAACTTTTTAATTTTTCAATTTTATAATGCAAAAGAAAACATGTTTTTGGTAATGTCACATAACTAACTTAAAATATGTTATGTACAGATGTGGGACTGGTGTGGCCAACAGACTTCCCTCGGAATCGATGTCATCCTCGAGAGTAGATCCAACCAACAGGAGGCATAGCAGAGGCAAGGCCATTGTTAGCAGAGGCTGAGAGAGTACTAAGGCATGTAGAGAGGAACATGACATCCCTCACCCGTAGTGTGCCCATGGAAGATATTGAGGATCTTCCACCATCCATGCAGACTCATGTAGTGGGAGTACCCAGAGAATGGGTCTAGTTATTCCGACATCTAGCCAACA
>JZKD02S1844276.1:68419-86541 GCA_000966675.3 Picea glauca
ATATATATATATACATCTTTTTCCTTATGGAGTAAATACATTTTGTACAATTATCTTTACATTTGTGCATATGTGTGTGATTTTATATTTATGTGTGTGAAAGATGCCAATTTAAAACATGATTTGCCAATGTATCAGTTAATTGATTAGAGCGTCTATGAACATGAATATATGTAATATAATCAAAATAAGGTTACAAGAGGCGTACCCTAAGGAATTTTCATTGCAAGGTGGGATCATGGAAACAATATACTCCATTTAATTGCGACACTACCAGTTGAGCATCTAAATGAACCCAGAGGTGAGAAATACCAAGTGACAAAGCATCACGTAGAAATTCTATTACATTGATGTACTTGAAGACATTATTGGTTGCTTCTCCTAGACAAGCACATCCAAAAGATACCAACTGACCACTGGGTGTGAAGATCACCCAAGCTGTGGAAGCAAGCCTCCGAGTGTGTCGGCTAGTGCCATCCACGAACCTAACGTAAACCTCAGACTCACTTGAAATATTCCACAATGCAGAGGCACAATAAACTATACGTCCATAAAACAAAAAGATACTATAGATAAAATATATACACTATATACAAGGATTCACACTCAGGTGACTGACCTAAGCGTAATACTTCTTTAAGTAAATCCCATTTCTGGGCTCAGGCAACACATTGCCTTCAAATTCAACCAACTCATAAGCGCCTTTTCCCAAAAATTTCGTTATAATAAATGACTCGAACCACATAGGTTTAAACTTGCCTGCCCCTAAGGGATCTTTATTTTGATCATAGACCAAAACAATATCACCTTTGGAGAAGACCCTAGGGAGAAATGACTGATCGTACTGACATTTGACATGACATTTGTAAGCCTTTTTAGCCAAGGCTGCATATCGACACTGTTCATCGAGCTGCTCGAGATAGAGAAGACACTCTTCAAATGCAATTGTGTCAGGCATAAGTTCTATTGCGAGCTTAAGAGAAGGAATATGACACTCGATAGGCAAGACTGTCTTCATCCCATAAACCAGTTGGAGAGGATAGAATCCCATGGTAGTCTTGATAGAAGTTTGGTATGCCCAAAGTGTTGAGTACAACATCAAATGCCAATTCGACTTGGCTGAATTGATTGTTCGTTGGAGATTGGTCTTAAGAGACTTATCGACAGCCTCCACCTGACCATTGACTTGTGGATAATAGGGTGACAAATTTTCTTGTTTAAACCCTAGATTTGATGTTAAATCTGTCATCATCTTCTTTTGGAAGTGACTACCATGGTCAATGACAATATCCTCCGGTATACCAAACTTAGCAATGATTTGGCTGAAAACAAAGAGTGTCATCATTTCCCCATCGTTACTAAATGTTGGCATGGATTTGACCCACTTGGTCAAGTAGTATACTTCCACAATGATATAACGATTCCCCCTAGAAAAATCTGGGTGGCATATAGTGAAATCAATTGCTCACTTAGTGAAGGGACTAACTGCAATAATATGAAACATAGGAGCATGGCGTGCCCACATCTTTCGAGAGACAATATGACACATATGAAACTTCTTGACTGCTTCTATACAATATTTTATTAATGAGGGCTAGAAGAATCCATCATGAAGGATTTTATGAGTAGTATCCATCCTAGAAAAGTGACTGCCACATGCTCTAGTGTGGAAATCATTAAGCACAAGCTCTGCCTCCTCATGAGTAAGGAAACGACGAAGAACGTAGTCAAATCCTCGACGATAAAAGTTTCATCGAGTATAATATAACTGTTACAGGAGAATCCCCCTGTGGACAAGTGGATTCCCTCTTGGGTTCTAGACTCCTAAGACCAAGATAGAAAGGGTGCTAACGTTGGTCACTGACATCCTTTTAAATCTAGCTAAACTAATGTATAGAGAAGAGGAAGAAAGGTGTACCTTTTTAATGATGTTCGTCCTTGCATAGTTCGAGTTGAGATTTAATCCCCAAGATACTTGATAAGTCCTGCAAACAAAACAAAGACATAACAAGCTTCCTATTCTACTAAGACTAGCTTGAAACTAGATCTCTCTAATAGAGACAAGTTCATGTAGAATAAACACAACCTTGAAAGAAACAGGCCAAGCACATATGTATATTAATGAAAACAAAGCAAAGTGCTTACAACCATGATGTAGATGCAACAACTTCGCCAAGCTCTCCTTGTCCAACCCTTTGCTCAAATAATCGACACAAAATGATGATGCTTCAATGATAAATCTCCCTTATGAGATCATAAGTTTGATGCCTTCAATGTCTCCCCTTTTCACCATGAAGAGGCCTCCTTATATAGGCTTGGAGAGGCCTAACCACTTTAGATATTCTTGGGATAGGTTGAGGGTTCTTCTCCTTTAGTTGTTGATCTTCCCTAAGATCGAGTCTTGACCTCAGATTAAAATCCAACCAACTCCAAATATGAGGGGATTCTTCCCTGATTTTCCTCAACAGTACAAAATTCGCTCAAAAAAGACTAGCGGTCCCTCAGAATGGGGCACAGAGTGTTGCAATGCTCCCCCATAAGAGGGTACAGAGTGATGGCACTCCCTGGCAGTTTATAGGGGAGCGCTGCCTTCCAAAATTGATTTTTGAGTGGTTTTTTCCATGGCAAAAGACTTGTACTCTTTGTCAAATGATTTCTCCTCTTCAAAACTAGTCTTTTGAGGTGTCTTTTAAGTGTTCTTGATAATGTCGTTCGAGACACGTCATAGGCAATATGACAGTATGATTTTGTGACACTTGCGACCAAAATGAGACACTTGCGACATTGGTAATGACGAGACTAGGTCATCATCCTAATGGGTAATTTTTATGTGTAACAGATTGCCCCCCAAAGTGCAAAGTTAGAAGACGGGAACTGATGATTGAAGTACTTTGTAGACTTTTTCGAGCAAGGGTATGGACTCAGAGAACCTGGAAGAAGCTGCACACAACCATCAAACAAATATCATGACATGTTTCAAACCCAATGCATGCATACCTATGCTTGAGTGATAAAGACTTTCAAGGTATGGCCGCCATAAAATACACTGCGGATCCATAATTATATTGACAAAAAGGTATATCCACTGAAGATACAATGTGGATCTATACTCCTATGACCTGAACTAATCGTAGCCACGAAGAATACATAGTGGATCTATGAAACGACAAGACATAGCCATGAACAATACAAAGTGGATCTATGTGACAATATATGTGTCAATGTTCAAAAGAAACTCCATCACAACCTAGGAAAAGCACATATAAGAGTGATGACTCAACCCAGGGTATTCAAACTGATCCTGATGTAGTTCGAATCTAACCATGTGAATAGATGTCCTGATGTCGAACATGGCAGAAACCACTTGATTAGAGGTCAATGAGGTAAACCATTAACAAGCATGAGGGAAATCAACATTGATGTTAATGATTCCCAAGGTACTCTAGTACATTCCAACAAATGTGAATGGATGAGATGAAGTCGAACATCTATGGAATCATCCGATCAGAGGTCAATGATGTAAACCCACTTTCGGACAAGAGGAGGCCTTCCATTGAGGCATGCAGGTCTCAAGGTACTAACTGGTTTCTAAGTCTAGTTCCTGGATAATGTGCTGAAGTCGACATGAACAGACTCGTCGAAGGAGGGCCTTGATGTATCCCCCATCAATGACATGAAACTTACCCAGAGATGTAATTGATGGATCAAAATAAAATGGACTGACATAGGTATTGAAACAGGAAATTTGTGATGGTTGACTCTCGAGGTAGATACTTCCCTTGAACACTAAGGCACAATAGCAGAAACATGACATGGACAAAAACACGATGATGCAATGGATACGATGACTTTCGTCAGGTGACCCAAAGGAGTAAAAAAACTTAGAGGATTGGTTTAGTGCAGAGGTTCAACGGATTTAAAATGCGTGCAAAGACAAATTGCCGTGTTCATGGGAGACTGTAAGAGTTACTTGTAATGTTCTCAAAAACTGCTTGGATTTCTTATTTCGATTTCCCCCCCATTCAGAAGCAAGCCATCGACGCTCATCACGAGAAGCAAAATGAGGACACTTCAAAATTTTAAGATACACAAGTATATCTCCATACCAGGGGTCATAAGACGTAATAAGGAAGAGATCTTCATTTATCAATGACTCCTCAAGCATATCTATGCCACTCTCAATCGAAAGTTCTAATAATAACTCTGCAAAAACCAAAGATTTCTTAGACTTAGCTGAAACAATGTCCAAATCGAACTCTTGAAAATAATGATCCAGCGACTAATCTTCCCGCCGATGACCTGTCGTGTCAACGCATACTGAAAAGGATTAACGACGACCATGACAATGGTTTTATAGAGTAGAATATAATGACAAAACCTTTCGACAACGTGAACAACTTCCAAATCCAGCTTCTCAATGTGAGTATAGTTGAGGTCTGGTCCGAGTAAGCCTCGATTAAGGTAGTAGATAATGTGATCTTGGAGCGCGTCATCCTCCTAAACCAAGACCATACCGATGGTAGACTCTGCCACAACTAAATATAACAAGAAGTCCTTACCATAGTCAGGAGGGTTGAGCAGAGGGGTAGAAATCATGGCACTTTTCAACACTTCAAAAGAGCATTGAGCCGCTTCATCCCAAATGAATGGGACCCCTTTCTTTAAAATATGCATGAACCCTTTAGTTATTTTGACATAGTTGGAAATAAATCGCCATACAAAGTTATCTTTTTCTTGGAGACTTTGAAGCTACAGAGCTGTGCGTGGGGGAGGAAACTGACATATTGCCTCAACCTTGAGATGATCGACCATGATTCATTTGTTGGACACAATAAATCCCAATAAACATCCTGACATAACACAAAAATCACACTTGTTGGGATTCAAACAAATCCAGTAGTAGTGACACCTCTCAAAGATAAGTCTAAGGTGTGTGGGATGATCGTACCTCTTGTGAGAATGTGACATGAGATCATCAAGATATGCCTCGAATATATGTTTAATATCGTGAAAGGCGAACGACATGGCCCACTGGAACATAGCTCCAACAGTTTTGAGGCCAAAAGGCATTTTCTTGTATGCAAAGGTACCCCAAGGACATATAAAAGTAGTCTTATGTTGATCCTTGATTTTGATCTGATTTTGAATGTACCATGAGAAACCATCCATAAAGGGAAAAAATTCACAAACCACACATTCATCGATAATATGATCAATGAATGGGGTAGGAAAGTTATCTTTCAGGCATGCCTTCTTCAGATCACAAAAATCCATGCACACTCGAATTGTACCTTGCTTTTTGTTGACATGAACAAGATTTGATACCCATTCTATTAATTGAATGGGGTAGATGAAACCAACCTTGATCAATTTCTATACCTCGGATTTAATAGTCGCTGCCTTTCAAGGGTTATCCAGGAGAAGCTTTTGCCGAACCAACTTAGCGTCGGGATAAGTTTGAATTTTGTGTTCAATGATACGAGTGTCAATTCCTAGAATTTCCTCATAAGACCAAGTGAAAATGTCGTGAAATTCCTTAAATAATTCGATATACTGTTTAATATCCTCGGGGGAATAATCCACTCCAATGAAGACGTTTTTGATGACACCAAGGGTCTTGGAGATATCGATTGGAATCTTCTCAGCTATACTCGCCATGTTTCCTTCAACGTATATTTTGTGCGTTTCTAAAGAATTAATAGGTTGAGCGACATATCCATTCATGGTCATAGTAAACTCTCCTGCTTCCACTCTCCTAAGCTCGAGTAAAAAGAAATATCTATGATGAAGATCATCCCAAGGTCTGTCTGGACCATTCATTGCCTCTAAAATCACCTCATTAGAAGGAAATACCAAATTCAAAAGATCATGTGAAGTAAGAGAGTCTTGAGCCCAAATAGGCTCTAGAACATGATCTAGCTCTTGAGGGGGAGATGGATTAGAGTTGGACAAGGTTTTATGAGAAATGATGTATGCAACCTAAGCTACGTATAGGGGAATATCCATGCCAAGATGCCCTACTTTTCCATGGAAGCCGATGGGGAAGGTAAATTCCATGGATCGTCAAAATAATTCGTTCGAAATGAATCTACTTGGAGAATCACAACCTTGGGCTGATCAAGGACAATTGAAACAAACCTAACATCATTTGAAGGTGGAAGAAAGTCAAAAGGGCGTATAAAATATGGAAGAATTCCAACACCTATATTGAAAGTACCTTGTTGCAGATTATCAATCATCGAGACTGTTGATGCCCCTGATGAAGGGTCAGGACGAGAGAAATAAAATTGATCAACAATTACTATCCTTCCTTCATGAGGAGAGCATAAAACATGAAAAACAAAGGATACAACCACTTTCATTGCGTAAGTCCAACTTCGACCCAACAAAAGGTTTCATTTGAGAGGCAGATCAACCACTTCGACCTTGACACACACAATTTTTCCCTCCAACTGCACGGGGAAGGAGGAGATTATTCCATGTGGTCTTAAAGAATGGCCATCAAACACAATTAACAACGTAGGAGACAGATACAACTTGGGTTGACCAATATCCTTCCAACATGCCAATGACATAATGCAAGTTGATGCACCCTCGTCTACCACCGTGTGAAAACTATTCCATGTCAACAATTTCACAGTGTAAACCACTACTATCTGGAAGGCAACGTGGTAAGGAAAACAAGGTTTCACGTTGGAAGTGTCAAAGAAAATAGATCCTGAGTTAGCTAGCTCAACAACACCTAAGGATGAAAATGACACTTATCTTTGCGAAGGGAAACTCTAGAGGACCTTTAGGGTAGACATTGTGCAAGGGGTTTGTGCCATATCCTCAATGATGAAGTAGTTTTGGGCAACCCTTGAATTTGGATTATGAGAAGATTTCTTAAGCACACCTTTGGGGATGCAAGTCGTAGTTTCTACCATTGCTTTCTTAATGTGACGAGGAGGCAATGGGTTGGAAGCTTATTTTCCCTTCTCAACAAATTCAAGCATTCCATAATCATGAGCCCTGGTTTGAATATGAGCATCCAATCTCATCATGTACATGTTTGCGTTTCCAGTGTTAGCATTAAGTGTGGGGGCAACCTAATTTCCATGCTGCACATTTGTGAATGAAGAAGCCTGCGCCAAATTCTACCCCTAAGGGAAGGGGTTAGTTAACACATCAGGTAGGTGTTGTGCCAACAAATTCTAGGATTCCTTCATCTGAAAGCACTGATGAGTTAGGTGATCATTCATGCAAAGATTAAACAGGAACTTAACCTTCTTCTTCTCGTTTTTACCCTCACTAACATTGTTAGCAACTTTTTTAGCATTTCCCCCCTTACCCTTCTTGCCCTTGGCCTTTGTTTTTCCCTTAGGTTGCTATTTACCTTTGGGGTTTGTCATTTTCACACTATGTACTTCCAACATTTGGGTTGCGTGGGTAGTCGTACTGGGGGTCTGGCTGACCACAATCTGTTGTAGCGATAACTGTTGCAATTGGTTAGAAAACTGATCTGTGGGATTGCTTTATGCCGAGCCTACGATACCATTGACATGAGGCCTAAACTTCAGTTCGGTTTGGTCAAAGGTTGACTGTGGTGCATCTGGAAGAATTTCATACAACATGCGGGATTGAGAATAAATCAATTCTAGTTTTTGAGCTCTCATTATAACCTCTTCCTCAGAAAACACTCAGGAATTTGCGACGTCTTTGGAAATACAAGGTACCAAATACTTGAGGAACCACTTGAGAAAAAATGTAGGAGGGACCTTCACTTTAATAAATCTCTTGTGGTGATGACATTCTCGAATATGATCAGAGATATGGACGGCCTTAGTTTGCTTGAAATTGTTTAGAAACTCCGTGCCAACATCGTATCTCACCGATAGCTGAAAATTGTTTAAGAAAACCATTGCAAGATCATTAAAGTAAGCATATTTCGAGCCATAGAGCTCAATATACCACTTCACAACACCCCCTATGAAAGTGCGTTGAAACAATCACAACTTGATAGAGTCATCATTCAATGAGTTGAAGGATCACCACAAGTGAAATGTTGTAATATGATCGCCTGGATCTTCGCCAGGCTTACCTTCAAATTTTGGTATGTATGAGGGAAACTTAGTTGGCATAGGAGGCCAACATGGATCATGATATATAGAATCATTCAAAAACCTTGACAATTATAGCAAATGAAGAGTTTCCAGAAAATGTAACCTAGGTTGCAGTGGATTTAAAGGAAACGAGAAAACTGGATTTTGGTCGGCACCAGGTTGCTAGGAAAAGTTTTCCCATGGACAAGATTTCTGGTAAAAACTAGGGTGTCCTTGGCCAACATAAGGGGTTTAAGTGCTAGTCTGCATTGTCAATGGATTCAAATAATTTGATGACATAACTTGGGTAGGGATTTCTCCCTGCATGGAATTCCAAAAACCTTGGTTGGGGTTGCCCCCAACCGATCCTCCTGGTATATGAACTAAACCTTGCCTGGGGTTCCACTGAGCATGAGAGGGGTTTCCCCTGATAGAAATCCCTTGCAAAGGTATAGAACCCTGCCAGGAATTTCCAAGACCTTGAGAGGAGGTGACTCCTATCATCACTCTCTGTGAAGGAACAAATCCTTGCATGGGGTTGGGTTGATTGAAAAAGAGGTTCCCCCCTGACGAAAACACAGATGACGAGAAAGTGTTATTTACGAAAGAACCAAACAAGAGAAATACATAGACCCAACCAGAGTCATATAAGACTGAGACCCATGATTCCATCCACTAGACAAGATGTAACTGGCATTAGGCCCAGATGGTTTTTGGAAAGCACCTCCAAGCGAGGGGGATGGAGGGGGAATATGAACCCCACAGTAAGGGACTTCATTAAATGGATCAGAGGTGCCCCTGAAGGATCCTTGTAAGGGAGAATTAGAACTTCCTGTCCCCATACCAATAGTTTGTAAAGTGGAGTAGGTTAAAGTTTACCTTGTGTTGAAACCCGACATCCCATATGAGAAAGGAGCACCAGACGTGTTTTGTATAGTGGAGTTAGAAACAATGGTCGAAGTCGTTGTAGAGATTATGCCATTTCCAAAATTTGTAGGTGTCTGTCTAGAGGTAATCCTTGTAGGTGAAGGTGGGGGAGGCGGCATGACATCCCCTCCAATCATGACCGGGATGGGAGTATGAGGACTCTTGTTAGAGTTATCATTATTTTCTTCCATTTAAAATCACCTCAAAAGACGATGATCGGGAGTAGTCACCTCAGAAGGGACTATATGAACAAGGATAAACACTGAGAGATCAATGACCAGAGTGTTTGTGGGCTTGAAGCCTTCAAATTCGAGGCCGGAAACACTAGTCTCCTTTGGTGCGAGTTTATTTTATCTAGGAACATGATCGGGTACAATTTCTTATGGCCCGAGCGATTTGAAAGAACCCTCTTGATCTAGCCTTCACCTCAGAGGTAGAGAAGGTGGCTCCAAAGTTACCAGTGGAAGGCCCTGGAGCCTACGTGAATGACATAGCTGTTGATCTTCCACCTTGTGAAATGATCAACCAACACTCTAAGGTAAAACTAGGGAGAAACACATAGCACAAATTACCTAAGGACAAATCAATCAATCAGGAGAATGGTAGGAAGAATAGTTATGCCAACCAACACTAGAGAAACTTACCAGTGCAAGTGTAACTCGAACACGGAAACACCCTCCGGGTATACTATGCAAAGAGGGATCCTACATGTATTCTAGGTATTTTGGTATACCCCCATAGTCACATGTGTGAGTCCCTATAAAAGGAAACTAGGTTTCCAACACATAGTCAATCACTAGGCAGGTATAGTCGACAGTCGGGAAGATCGTATGAGCATGATAACTATGTCGGAAGCCTTTCGAGGGTATCGAAAGAAAATGGTCCAGAAGGAAACTTAGGATCCTGCATGGATTCGAGTTCGATGAAGCACCATATTCAAATGTAGTCAGTTGAATCCCAAGAATGACCCTCAAAATATGATCCCCACTACGCTTAGTCCAACTTTGGAGGGGTTATCTCCTCTACCTTTCCTCATGCGACCTTGTGTTTATCCCCTGTGTTAGAGAGGGGTCTTGGCTAAATATTATGACACTGGACTTAAACACTCCCTATCTTATAATCTTAATTTTATTTAAGTGGCCTTGAAGAGTTTCCTCTCCACACCTAATCTAAGGCACTAAAGCCTAGTCTAATTGGTCTACCCTATAAACAAAAAAAGTCTAATTGATTTTAACATTAAGCATTAATTTTAGTGGCTTGATTACTCAGGGGTACTGAAGTGAAACTTGTGATTTTATTTGAGAGATGAAAGAGAAGAGTTAATGTTCTTTTAGAACCTTGTGCTTTAAATGCAACTGAAAGCAAACTACGTTCTACAAATGAATATTTGGTTCTTTAAACTTTCAAGGTGCAAACTTTTCAAAATAAAGACCAAGATCTTACTATGCAATCTATCCTAGAATGGTTTTTCGTTCCAAATGAAATGCAACTACTTAAACTTTCAAGGAAGAATATAAGAAGGAAATTTGGGTTGAGAACTCTTTTCTTTTATAAAAAAAACCTAAGCTACTAAATCCAAAGAAACATGCAAAGTAATATGAAAATGCAGTTAAGAAACTACAATTTTTTTTTCTTTTTATATGATTATGAAATGAAAATAGAAAACAACTATATTTTTTCTTTTCAAAGCATAACAAGAGAGAAGGATGAGAAAACAGAGGTTGAATCAGGTCCTAAACCACTTGCAAAGAGTAGGGATTCACCAGAATCCAAAGGAGAACCTAAAGCTTACAAGTACACCCTTAACCTTGACAACAAATAGAAAGAGACAAAGAAAACAAACAAATATTTATTTACAACTTCATAGACAATATGAGACTAAAAACTCTCTCAACAACTATTAACAGAGGTCTCTAGTACTCAGGAGGACCCGAGAGACCAAAAGTTTCCTGGAAGCAAAGGAAAAGTTGTTTTAACAACTTTTCAAAAGAACATGTACATGTGCTTTGCACAGACATAACGTGGATGTACACGTTCTGGGATAACTTAGGGCACATATGTACATGTGTTGGGTATAGAACATGGCACATATACTACTAAACCAACTAAAAAAAGAGATAAAATTCAGAATGATCATCCATATCAGGAAACTAGAAAAACCTGGAAGGTGACCAGAGACTCTTACAGACTCAGAAAGTACAAAAAATAAGAGGAATTCAAGACCAAAAATAATCTCCTAAAAAGACCCTAGAGAGACTCCCCAATGGAGTCGCCAATTCTACTATGGGGAAAAATCCCGCTAATCCAGGTCTATAAACTAGGCAGAACCTTGACACCTTAACAAACAAAAAATCTTATATTCTACCCAAATCTAACAATACCTAATGATAATTAAGGGAAGGGAGAGAATATTTAAATGTGTACCTTAAGTCCTTCCATATGTTGTCAATTCCTTCCTGTTGTTGTCCGTTCCAAGATTGTAGGTCTCCTCCCAAAGCTAGCCTGAAACAACTTTACAGAACAAACTATGACAACATGTTCATAACTATCAAGATCATATACAAGTCTAGATATTCATGAAAATCATATATAAATGTGAACATAAAGACACACATATCTGGGATGAGAATATTTATCTTTTATTAATAACAACATTGGAAGTTACAACCTGGATCTTACTGGCATTGCTCCATGAACCTCACATGGGCTCCTCTACTTTGACTCCAAGTGCACTATTCCTAATTATCTATCCTCTCAACCAACATGCCAATGTAGGGAAAGGGATGGATTGTATAAGGAGGATGGATGGTAGGAAATGCTGAGGATGAAACTCAAAGAAGGATGCAAAAAGATTGGAATGCAAGGGAGACAATTTTGGCAGAGTTCACTTGCCTCTTCTTTCATATGTCCAAATGACCCCCTTATGCCCCATTTTATATGGAGAAATGATAGTTATTCAATTTTCAGAAGGGATACAAGAGGTAAAATGGTTGTGAAACCTAAAATAGCCTGTAAACTCCATCGGGAAGTGCATAATTTATATTTTTTTGCAAATTTTTAGACTACACACAGGCTTTCAGGTATGAAACTACCGTATGTATGTGAGATTTTAGGTATGCAACTAGCATATGTATGTGCTCTGCATATGTATCAGGGCACGTACACAATATAAAAAGGTGTTTTTTTAGAGGAGCTCTAGCAAAAAAGGTTGGCAGGTGTGTGAATGAGTAGGCCAACATAACAAATGCATAGTAGTCACATTTTGAGTTATAACAATCACCTCCATGAGTGCCTTTTTGGAGGGTGTGCTTGGCGATTGAGTTACCCAGAACAAAGCTAGATTGGTATGTAAAGGATACACACAGGTTGAAGGTATCAAATTTGAAGAGACATTTTCCCCAATTTCCAGAATGGAAGCAATCAAATTGATACTAGCTTATGTATGTTCAAAGAATATTAAAGTGTATAAGATGGATGTGAAATCAACTTTTCTGAATGGAGAACTAGAAGAAGAAGTCTACATTGAGCAATTAGAAGGATTTTAGTTATAAAAAAATGAAGATTATGTTTGCATATTAAAGAAGGCCTTGTATGGTCTCAAACATGCCCCTAGAGCATGGTATTCTATACTAGACAGATACTTACAACAACAAGGGTTCAGGAAAGGAAATGCAGACACCAACCTATACATCAAGGTAACTCAAGATAGTATTTTATTAATTGTAGTTTATGTTGATGATATTATTTTTGGAAGTGATGATGACATGTTGAGCTAGAAATTTGCAAAGGATATGCATAATGAATTTGAAATGTCATTACTTTGAGAACTATCCTTCTTTATGGGTCTTCAAATATGTCAAAGAAACTAAGGAATTTTTATTTCTCAAACCAAGTATATCATAGAAATTCTAAAGAGGTTCAGAATGGAAGATTTCAAACTGGTTGCAAGTTAAGTAAAGATGATGATTCGAAGTCTACATATCAGAGGGAATATAGGTAAATGATTGACAACTTACTTTATGTGACAACATCCAGACCATATGTAATGTAGGAAGTTGGAAAAGTGACAAGATTTCAAGCAACAACAAAGGAATCACATGTTCTAGTAGTAAAGAGAATATTCATATATATCAAGGGTACAAGAGAGTTTGGATTATGGTATCCAAAAGGAAAGGATTTATCACTTATTGCCTACATAGATGCATATTGGGTAAGTTGCAATAATGTCCAACGAAGAACCAATGGAACAACGTTCTACTTGGGTGAGTGTTTAGTATCTTGTCTAAGCAAGAAACAATCATCAGTATCATTATCTATAGTCGAAGCAGAGTATATTGCATCAACAACATGTTGTACACAGGTTCTATGGATGAAACAAACTCTGATAGAAATACATGTTGAGTATGATGAGCCCATTCCAATATATTGTGATAATACAAGCACCATTAGTATCTCAAAGAACTCAGCGATGCTCTCCAAGATGAAGCACATTCGAATCAAGTATCAATTTCTACGGAAACAGGTTGTAGAGAGGAACATCTAGTTGAATATGTGGGAACAAAAGAACAAGTGACATATATATTTACAAAACTGTTTCCAAGGGAATCCTTTGAGTATATTTTCCAGTGACTCAGATTATTTTCTACTTGAAAATGAATTATTTTGAATGATTATCTTATATGTCTTATATTTACACGAGGAATCACCATAAAGAGGACAATTCAGGTTGGGGGAGCAGTTTTAGGAAGAGTTGATTCAAGGGTAGTATCCCCAAGGACAATTCAGTTAGGGGGGAGCAACCCTGGACGAGAAGTTACCTTTTCTGATGTCAAAGGGGGAGAGATTTATCAAATGCACGATAGAGATTTAGATTCTTGGAGAGAGAGAACATATGCATAGTTCCAGGGGGAGTGATGGTCACACGGGGAACATGAGCAATATGAATTCAACATTGCATCACAGTGTTGCCATCAATGCCAAAGGGGGAGATTGTTGATTAATTGGTTTGGTTTTCCTTGATGTCAACCCTTGAAGCAAGTCCGATAGAAAATTCCGGTAGCCCCAACAATATGATTAAGGGATTTCAGTTTGATTGATGTATAATGGTATGAAGTTTAATATATTTGTAGGTAAGACTATTCTAGATGGATAGTGCACGTCATTCCATTTCCAGTGATATGCAGAATGCCACATAACTCCTCACGGTTAGAGAGTTATGGCTTGGTGAAGTGGTGAACCCTCATGAGTTATCTAGAAGGTCGAAGAAGCCAAATTAATTCTAGAAGCTCCTAGAATAAGTTGACTAGTCAAGTGGGTGAAACTAGGAGTTAATCATGGGTTAAGTTGTTGCAATAAAAAAATAATTAAAAATAATTTATTTGCAACTAGAAGTGGAGAATTTACTATTTGCAACAAAGTGATTTAGAAGTGGACAAGTGGGTAGAAGTGGGTTATCCCTAAAAGAAGGAAAGTGGGTTAAATTGGTTAGAAGGTAACCGCTTGAGGAAGCTACATGGAAGTATAAATAAGAGAGAAAGGCTCTCCCATTAGCACCTATTGAATATCATTGAATATCTATTTTGTGAAAAGTTATTTGGGTAGGTATTATTGATAGAGAAAAGTGCAGTAGGAAAAGTGTGGAAAAAAAAGTGTGGCAGAAAGATCGCGGCAGAAAAAGTGCGGGAGGAAAAGTGCGAGAAAAAAAATTGCGGTAGGAAAAGTGCGGCAGAAAAATCGCTGCAGGAAAAGTGTGGGAGAAAAGTTGTGGGAGAAAAATCGTGGCAAAAAAAGTGCCGCAGAAAAATCGTGGCAGTAGATTCGCGACAACAAAACCACGACAACATAACGCTGCAAGAAGAAAAAAACGTATGGTTTTCATATGTGTAGTGTTGAATTTATGAATCTGGTTGAGGGTTTTCCTTATAAATCTGTCATATTCCATCTTGGAAGTTTAGGGATCGCTGTAGAGTTGATTTGAGGCAGATCTACTAAAGTTTAGTATTGGTTCATGTTTGAGGGATTTTGGTTGAGGTATGTTGCTGAAGTTATTGGTACAAATAGAGGTTGTATAACAGTGAGGTTCTGGCACATGGTTTGAGGTACATACTTGTGGTATAGTGTTTGAGGTATATGCGATAATATTAGATTGGTTGACAAGTATACAATGACAAGTTTCTTGGTGACAAATTTGACAGAGTGGGTTGTGACAGTGACGTATTCAATTTCTACATTTGGCACTTATATTTCAGGGCGGTTGGATGAGGAAAGGATAGGTGGTTGTAGCTACCTTTTGGTTGTATCTAGAGAACATAGGGGGCTGTAGCCTCCTTCTAGTTGTAGCCAGAGAATTGGGGAGTTGGAGATTCCCTCAGGTTGTATCCTAAAAATAGGGGGTCAAAGCCTCCTTCCAGTTGCAGCTGGAAAACAAAGGAAGTTGGTGATTCCAATGAATGTAATTCTTAAATAAAAATAAGAAAAAACATTCTGTGGTTTTCTCTCACATTGGGTTTCCACGTAAAAAATACTGGTGTATTGTGTATGTGTATGATATTTCATTTGTTCATGGTTTATTTACTCTGCACTTATTGGATGGCAGTGCTATATTGATCATAAATATAAATAACACTTACATACTATGGTTAAAAGGATTAAAAATCTCTATTATTGATTCACCCCCCCTCTCAGTAATCCAACACTTGATTAGGGGTTTGAATAGGTTTTTATCACATAATAAATGACATTTTCACAATCATCTGCCCCCTTCTAGACTAACACTCTGACAATGACGATTGCCAAGGTGGATAAGTAAAGAATACAATCCTTGCTAAAGTTTAGGGGGGTTAATTAATGGGGTGTTTGAGAGTGCCTATTTTAATGCATCAAAAGCTTATTGTTCTTAGTCATCCCACTAGAAGGGATGTCTTGGCACAACAATGTTAAGGATTCATGGGCACACATTGCATAATTAGGAATGAAGTGATGTAAAAATTTGACTTTGCCTTGTAGGATTTGTAACTAGTGCAATGTTCATGGAGGGGGGACACCATTAATGGCTTGGAATTTTAAGGGGTCCACTAGAATTATTTTCTAGGACATGATGAGTCCCAATAAGTAGTTGGTGATAATGTAGAATACATATTTGAGAGGGTTCAATTGGATGTTGTACTTATGGCACTATAAGAAAATGGTGTGTATATTTCATAGGTGTTGAAATCATTTATGTGAACAAGTGGTGAGATCATTAAGGTAATCAAAGATAATATGGGATAAATTGTGAAAGACAAAGGAAATTACATGTTGGAATGTGGTTCCAATGTTTTTGAGACCAAAAGGCATAACATGGTAGGTGAAAGTGTCATAAGTTACGACGAATGCAATTTTATATTGATCTACATGATGAATCTGGATTTGATTTTACTCTCAGAAATCATCAACGAGGGAGAGGGATTCATGCTCTACACATGCATTGATGACTTGGTTGATGAAGAAGGTGGGAAATTTGTCCTTAGGGTAGGATTGGTTCAAACCACAAAAACCAGTGCGTACATGAATGGTGTCTTATTTTTGTTAAGAGGGATTGGGTTGGATACCCATGAGGTAAATATGATTAGGTGAATGAATATAACTTTATGGAGTTTGCTAATATATGATTTAATGGCCATAAATTTTGAGGGGTGGAGATGTATTTGTTTCTACCAAACTAGGGGTGCATTGGGCCATGTGTTGATGCGATACTTGATGATGGAGGAATCTAGTCTAGGAATTTTTGAATAAGAGTACAAAAAGTCACAAAAATATTGGAAGAAATATTTTTATGTGACTACCTCTTTAGGGGAATGTGCATCTCCTAGAAGAATGTTTTCAATAACACTAGGTGTAAAAAAAAATCCACTTTGATAGTGGGAGAAATGTTGGCCATACTATCTTCATCAAATGAGTCAAGGCCTGGTATGGGATGTTTAAACCAATTGATATGAACACAAGGGATAAAATATTCATCCTCGATTATGCATTGGCTAGGAGAGGTAATAGGGGTGAATGCATCCTGCTGAAGGAAGATGGATATATGATGCATTACATCCTAAGGATAGTTAGGTGCATGTGTGGAATCTAGAATGTATTTGTCTGAATGGAAGACAAGGGCTGTAAAGGTGAGGGAATCATGGGATGTTTAGTTTGTGATTATGATTTCTGGCTCTCATCTATGTCATATGTGTATGAACGATCATTAACTATGAAGGGGGAAACCAATGTAGAGATGGTGCAAGTGGAATGAGACTCTAATAATGGGGATTTTGTTGATTCATATTAAAGGGGTGGGCATATGTCAATACTAGAGAGTGACAAAGGGTCATTGGAGGATATCTACCCTATCGATGTGGAGATGTAATAAGTGATAGCAATATTGGGGTTATATATCCTTAGTGGTGGAAAATTTTCCTACCGAGGTTCTTTTGGTGAGTTAACCATAGTAAGAGGTGGAATTATGGTGATTCTTAAGCTTTTGAGGGGAGTGAAGGGTTGTAGCTGTTGAGCAGTGTAAGAAATATAATACTTAATGATCTGTGGGCGACTAGTCAATAGGACTAGTCAGATACCCTATCTTACACAAGGTGTATATACAAATTTAAGATTACCCAGAATCTGAACTTTTTACCAGAGATCTTTTACTAATTTCTGTAAATGTCCTCCAGATTTCAGGGTTTGAAACGTTACATAAATTTTTTTATAGCGAAAATGCCTCGATGACTTATTTCAGGATGATTCCATAACCCTATCTTGTACAGGCTGTATCTCCGAACATATAAGGCCTCAGGAGATGAATTTTGAACCCGACGTACCTTGATCCATCTAATAAAAACCCTCCAAGCAGTTCCTTCTGAAACGTTGTATAAAAAAAGTTATAGCGAAAATGCCACAGTGTCTCAGATGTAGCAGCGAAACCCCAAGACCTTGAGCTCTGATACCATATGTTAAGAACCAAACATCAATATAGAATGGAAAAACCTCAGAAAAAGTACTTAACGCCTTGAAAAAGAGATAATTTCAGATAATAAGCCTCTTCGAGGGGGCAACCTCCTTTTACCCCACTTAAATGTTCAAGTACAAGATGAT
>JZKD02S1844276.1:86591-106782 GCA_000966675.3 Picea glauca
AGGAGACTAGGAGGTATAATTACAACTAATGGCCTAAAGCCGACATAAATAAAATAACATTACTAATATAATATGCCCCAATTAAGGGGTAATGAGCCAACATTAGGGCTTAAAAAAAGAACTAAATGCACATATTCAAAGGTTTTGAGGATCAGAGTGACACATACCATGATACCCGGACTCATTACCTCGTGGATCAAGATCCATCTCTGCTACAGGACCAAGCCGAGATGATAGATGTTGCTGCTGCTGACAAAGTGGAGGCACTAAAAGACAGAAAATATGGGCCCTCCAGGGCCATGCTCAAGTTGATCTGGCTCTCAGTACTCCATGTCTAGGACCTGTGGGCCTCTAGACATAATCTCCTTAGTTATCCCTAAAGTGGGTGATAACATCTGGATCCAACTCGAGGACAGTTTCTCACCGTAGAGCGCATGAGGACCTTAGCATCTCTGGCATATCCTATAACCTGCCTGATATCAACATAAACTATTAGTAATCATTTGGGGTGGTGATATCACCCCCAACTCATATATATATATATATATATATATAAAATTGAAAACAAACATATGTACAAATGGGAAAGAAAACTACTCTAGTATGAAATGCAAATGGTATATACAATGGATGCAAATGCCTACCTAATTACCTGAACTTACCTGCAAAGTCAAGTTCCCCCACCTTGGTGGGGTTTAAGGAGATGCCCGCTACCTAGTAATGGGAACCTTTGTCCTTCCAATGTAGATAGGTAATAAGAGTCATTAACCGACTTTCTTCCAACTTTGAAAGGTCCAAGCCAAAACTGAGAACTTCCTTTGACATTAGTAGGCTCCCCTTGCTTGGTATCCGACATCCATACCACGTCCCCTTCCATGTACTCTCTGATTTTGAATTTGGTTGTTTCTTGAACAACCTTGGTGTATTTTATAGAGGGAGGAGGGTGTGATTCTGCTGTAAATACTTCCTGCTGGGAAGGCCGAATCGATATATTACTTTCTTCCTTCTTTAGTAATTTTACAATCAAAACTTCTTTGTTTTCATACTTGTCTAGGATTTGTTGGTATTCTTCTCTTGTGGGCCATTGTATCTGATCAAAGTCCTCCTTTGTTGCAAAGGGAATATCCTTGGGAGAAAATTCAGGAACACTTTCCATGATTTGCTGATGTGCTTTGTCATCTTTGATGGGATTACCAGTTTTTGGAACATGGGTTTTGGTCATTGTTACATTTGGGAGATGGCCTATTGTTCCATTGTTAAAGGTATATTCACATAAGTGAGGTCCATCTCAAGGTTACCACCTATAATTGAGGAAAATTTCCTAGACAACAACATCCTCCACATATCTAGGACGTCTACAACCACTATGTCAATGTGGATTACTCTCTCGTGGTAATTTTTAGGGAGAACTTCCACATTTTCAATTACCCCATGTGTGGGTATGGATCTAGACTCAAAACCACACACATTTCTGTAAGGTTGTGTGAATTTAGGCCCAATTGTTGCATGACCTTGAGAGACATCATGTTAGCACCGACCCCTGAATCCAACATGCAATTGTTGAGGCTCTTATTATTCATTAGCAAGGTCATTAAAAAGGGAGGGTGTTCATCATACTGGACCATAAAGTGATCATCTTGTAACATAATAGGGGGGTCCATAGGTCCATCTTGTCCTTTGAATAAATTATCAAATCTTTCTTTAACATATGGTACTTTAATGACTTTTCTTAGAGGGATGGTCATGTGCATCTTGGATAGTGCCCCTTCGAAGTCAAAGTTCAAGTCCACCCTTTTGGTTTTCCGTGTTTTAGGAGGAAGAACGTTCGAAGGTGAAGGATTTGTTTGAGTTATTGTAGGAATGGTAAGGATAGGTTGGTTTAGATTCTTTTGTCTATACACCTGAAATTCTTGTTTCCCCAACTTCTCCTTTGATTCCTGGTCCAAGTTGTTTATTAATTCCATTCTAGTCTTCTTGGTTGCCTCTTTCATGCCTTCTCAGTGTTCCTTAGGAGTGATGTTGAGGCAAATATGGGGGCCTTCTATAACATGGCATACATTGTTTATTTGTTCATGGGCTTTGTTAGTCCCAACAATATCTTCTTCCCATTTGACGAAACCAACTCCTCTCCCTATCAAATAGTCATCTCCTTGTGTAGAACAATAATCATCCCAATATTTAGAGATGTCAGAGGCATCATCAGCATAATCACCCTAATTTGTATCTCTTTCTTGCTCCATAACGATGGGGTGGGGTTCCATCAAAGCACTATCCCTTATGCATGTTTCTTGCAAAAGTAGCACCTCTTCATCACCTAGTGCAATATTCTCGTGGTTTCTAGAAATACTTTGGTCACCCTTTACCTTAGTCCATGTTATTGCACTAATAATATCTTCTTATGTCAAGGGAAGAGTGGGCCAACCTTGAAACAAGAACATATCTATTGAGTTATAGTCACTAGGTCCATGATAATTTGTTGACAAGGAAAAGGGTGTTTTCTCATCTTGCTCAAAATAACCAGTTTGTAATAGTGTGGAAGTTCCTTTGAACAATAGTTGGTCATCCAGATGTTTCTTTGTCAGAGAAGGGATTTCCAACATTTCACAAATCCTTTTAACTTTTTGCAAGATATAGGACACACTAGAGCTCATGTTGGTGCTATTATTGCCAGGTTTTGGGAAACGTTGAGGTTGATTTCTTTTATACACATTGGGCTCTTCAGACTTCATCCTTGAGTCCTCATTTGTTTGGCCAAAGTATTCAAACTCAGTCTCAGTCATGTCTTGGTTTTATTGGGTTTGACTTGGTGTGATCAAGGTGAATATGCAATCTACAAAATTAGGTTTCTCACGAGTATCCATACTTAAACGCTCAGATGGTTCATGTTGTCTTGAAAAATCTAAGGCATATTTCATGTTTGAGAAAACTGTGCTCCATTTCCTATGGAAAACATTGTTTTCTAACTATAGAATCTCTAGGAGGTCATGCTATGGTCCTCCCATGCTTTCCTTATTTCTTTCCTAGATGTCATCATTGTTCAAAAGGTTGACCTGATGGGTGAGGCTGTTAAACTTAAGATTCTCTTCAATTTGGCAGACAACATCTTGAGCTTCTTCTAGGTTTGCAGGAAATCGATTCTTGAGGGTGAGTTGTAATGTTCCTTCAAAAAAGTTAAGGTAACGTTGGAGAATAATGCTCTTGGGGAGGAAATTGGTCTCAAGTTTGTTAATGAGAGTATTGAACCTATCATTGAATTCCATAACGTCTTTGTCTATTTGTTTGCAAGCTTCGAGGAATTAAGAGTAAATGGAATCCATGCTTTCCTTTTCACACCAACTGTTCGTAAAAGTTTGTTCAAGATCTTCAGGGGTTTTGATGCTCCCTTTCGGGAGACTGCTAATTCAGTCTGTGGCACTTCCGATGAGTGAGATTGCAAAGAGCCTTGTAAAGACATCAGGGTGTTCCTGTCTGGATTGGTGAAATTGAAACTCTTCACAAAACTTGGTCCAATGAGAGTTATCACATAATCTCTTTTTTCCTAAAAATATAGGTATCTAGGAGTCAACCTTATTGGGTAGATCATGTAATCTCCCTTGGGTGTTAGCTAAGTCCAAAGAGCCAAAGAGTTCTCCATGATACCATTTGGTAGAACTCACGGGGTTAACATGATTTGTAGAGGCCACAATTGTAGAAGGAGGTATGTACTGACGCCCATTACGGGTCGTCATTTGTGGAGTTTCTAGATAATTTTCTTGAAATTATAAGAAATATAAGGGAATCACCCTTAGTGGAGTCCCCAGGTAAGATTGTCAGATAAAGAGTCTTGAGGAAAGGCTTACTGAAAAAGTGTCGTCTTGAGGATAATTGACTCAGTGTTCCTCGACAACGGTGCCAAAATGTTATCACACAGTTTGTAGTTGGAGTAAAGGATGGATGGAAGAAAGGTAAACTGGAGAAACTAAGACTATCCTACCACTATCACCTCAATAGGATAACTCTTTCTGTTTGGGGTGGTAGGCCCAGGGGAGATGTCCCTGGTGACCTGGGGTTTTGAGAAGGTAAAGGCTTATGGCTAAGTAGAAAGTTTCCCCCCCTCACAAGTCACCACCGATCAGAAAGTTCGGCTAATCAACCAATAAAAGTAAAGATAACTGGAAGTACAAATAGTAAGCAAAAGTGTACCTGCCCGAGACAAATAAACAAGAAAACTATATATGCGCAAGATCACTTGCTTGGTTAGTACTTCATATAATCAAGGACATTTGAGATAAAGCAATTGATAGACAATATTGATGAAGCAAGTCAATGATGTACAATAGCAATGATTAGAATATATCACTTCATAATAAATGCTAATGAAGCTTCACAATAAGCAATGGAAATTTATCATCAATGTCAAATACTAATATTCATCAGAAGCAACGACTAGCCAATCTTTCAATTGGTTTAAAGATACAATAAGTGCTGCAAAGATATGATTATACAATGAATAAATGACGACAAAAATAAGTTAGTAAGTGTTAGTCTACGCTAGGGTTAGAAGGAGTTAATGATTGTTCAATAGTATTTGGATGTTTGTTGATGTAGGAGCATCACCTTCAAATTCAAAATGCAAGTGTGGAGGCAAAGGAACAACATCTTAGCAATGAAAGAGTTTCAAATCAAAAATTAACTTAGAATTAAATTGGGTTGTTGAGATATTTTGTAAACAACATTTTAAAAATGTAACTTGTTTGTAAAGTCGTGAAGGACTGTAAGGGATTGGAGATATTAAGTGTTGACTCTTATCTGGCAATAACTGTTAGTTATTGTAATAGAACAGAGTAGGTAACTGCTAAGAGTGTGATAGGATAGGTTGCAGACAGGACGAGAGAGTTCTTGAAGCTGGTCCTTAGATAGTTTATTGTTGCACTGTAATAGATCAAAATGTATGAGTATTGTAAGAGATCCGAGAGATCAGCAGAACAAAGTAGAGTAGAAGAAACATTATGTAATTTGTTTTCATGAAGGAATATAACAGACATAATTGTTCCAAATCCTTGGACTGTGTTCATTTGATGTATGGATGAATGAATGTTATATTCTGTGAGTGTAATTTATTCCATTTTCATTCATGTATGATTGTTTGAGAGATTGACTGTATGAGTTCGTGACGAAACTGGATGAGTTTCAATTGTTTCTGTTTTGACACTTGTATGGAAGGTGTGCATATCGAACGCAAGGAGTGTGTCGACTGAGTCTCAGAGTGACTTAGAGAATTTTAGAGAGAAAAAAGGAAACTTAGACTAGGTTCAAGGTGCGTACAACGTCGTGAAATGACCAAGCGTCGAAGAACCCGAACCAAAGTAACGCCAGGTGGGAGAGAAGAATTTCTTTTCAATAAATCCTTTGATCTGAGTAATCGAAATCCCAAGAATGCAAGGTGTGCATGGGGAATCAAAATCCTTTTAAGGACGAAGCTTATAAGGGATATCACTTTTCATAAGTGTTAATGAGATCCAAGAGTCATACTCGTAGGAGGAGCAAAGGTTCGAAACCTTTGAACACTTAGAAAATCTTCTAATTCAGAATAAATCAGAAGCTCAAGAGGAGGAGTGACAGTGGCCATTGGATCACTGTGAAAAAGATCAATGATTGTTTGATTAGAGTGAAGTGCACAAGCCTTAGCACTTCACACATAGAGGAGAGAGAAAACTCACAAGAGTTGAGAACTGAGATTTCCAGAGCCCGAAGAGCTGGAGATCTAGAATAGAAGCTCAACCACCCAATCAACATGAACATATATAAACTGTCAGATTGTTTGGGGAAAACTCCAAGCGTCGGATTGCCCAAGTAAATCTGAGCTGTCAGATACCATGAGTCTGGGAGGAGGTGAGTTTGAACTTTGAGATTTTTGAAGCATAGAGAGTCGAAGGGCTGGAGCCAATATGGACCATTGGATCTAGGAGGACACATGTAGACAGGTCGAAAGATCCGGAGGAAGGCGAAGGTCAAAGTGTTGAAACACCCGAAGCCCGAAGAGCCGAAGGGCCTAGAGCCATCGATATATAAGTGGACACTTGTCAACAGATCATGAGCTCTGGGAATGTTGAAGTGATTTTTCAGTTTGAGATATGAGATTGCCGAAGTGCAAAGACCTGAAGTAAAATTTGGGCCATGAGATCTAAGGGAGACATGGCGTGAATCCGTGAACTCCGGGTAAGGTCCCAAAGTGGTTCATAGCTATTGAATTCAGAGGAGACATGGCACACATCTGTGAGCTCTGGGTAAAGACCTGAAGAAATCCTCGATTGTTAGATTAGGAGGACATGCATCAGTGGATCACACACTCTGGGTAAAAACCATTGGGAAAAAGAAGTTTGAGATTTGAGATCTCAGAAGTCTGGAGACCCAAAGGAGATCTCGACTGTCGATTGAGAAGAGAGTCACAGGACTATTGATATGAGTTGAAAGGTAAAAAATCCAAAGTGGGAGAAGAATAGTTGATCGAACAAGACAGGTGTTAGCAGATCGTGAGTTCCGAAATATTTGAGTATGGAATAAAGTTGGGTTTGAGATTTCAAAACCCCGAAGTCCGAGGTTGAGAAGGAGATCGCATCTGTTGATTGAAGGAGGGCCAGATCTAGTTTGTAGATTCGAAAGTTGAAGATTTGAACTGTCGATTTAGACGTTATTGTCAAGATCGCGAGATCGAAGATCCCATAGAATTGCGAGAAAAAGAGTTGCGTGGAGTTTAAAATAACGAGGGCAGGCCACAATCCAAACCATGGTTTCGTCAGGAGGACACATGGAGGATTGAGGAGGATTGTGGGCCCAAAAGTAGTTTGACTTCAAACCACTTAGATCCGCGCCAACAATCACGTGGTCATCATCGAGGTCACATCAAGAGGGGGCTTATTAGAAAAAAGGAGCTAACACCTGACACTCTGAGCTTTCGCAGGAGAGCGAAAGGGAGGGTTGTGGGTGCCATTAAAACCTACAACAAGATGCTGAAAGGGCTTGTGTTTAGTCACAGAAGGAAACCATCAAGGTTTCAGAGAGTTACTTGACTCTAGAATTAGAGATCCAAGACTGGGAGGTCACACATCCCTATGGGAGAGTAGGGGGGGGCTGCACCAAGTGGTGTCAGAGCCGATATTGAGTTTGCTTGTAGACAACAAATAAAGGATAAAAGAGGTAAGTTGATATCAATTGTGGTATCAAGAAAATTTGATTTCTATTTGTAGCTGACGCAGCGGAATCATGCCACCCAGAAAGCATAGAGAGAATGCAGAAATGGAAGAAGAAATGAGGTGACTCTGAATGAGACTGGACACCATGGAAACAACACAGAGGAGAGCACCAGACACTGGAGAAATCAGTGAAGTTGAGAGAGAAGAAATAGAGGTCGAATAAAATGTAGCAGAGGATGTTGCACAAGATTTCTTAATAAAAGCCATTTCAAAAATAGGAGCCAAAGCAAGAATAGAGGTACCAATGTATGAAGGAATTTTAGAAGTTGAAGAATTGTTAGATTGGATATGCGCTATGGACAAATAATTTGATTATGAAGATGTCGAAGAAGACAAGATGGTGAAGCATGCAGTGACAAGACTGAAAGGTCATGCAACGCTATGGTGGGATGAATTGCAAGACAAATGCAGGAGCAATGGTAAGAAGAAAATTAAAAACTGGGATAGGATGGTAGCCAAGATGAAGGAAAAATTTATCCCAAAGGACTATCAAAATCAATCTATTCAAAATATTGCAAAACCTGAGACAAAAAATCTTATCGGTGAAGGAGTACACCGAGGAATTTTATAGACTGAACATCAGGGCTGGACAAAAAGAAAATGAGGATGAAAAGACATCCAGATATATCAATGGGATGACATATGAAATACAAGAGGAGATCAACATGATTTCGGTTAGTATAGTTGAGGATGCTTATCAAGCAGCCTTGAAAGATAAAGAAAAATTGGCCAGGAAGTAAAGCCAATGAAGCAGAGGAGGAAACTCAAGCAGAGGTAAGGGAAATACCAGAGAGAAGTTCTAGAAGTAGAAGCATGAATTTTAGAAACAACATAGTCACCATGAGAAGGGTGGAAGTTCTAAAGAAGGACAACATGGTGGAAGAAGTTTGTTTTCCAGAGGAAGAGGAAGAGGAAGAGCTAGAGGAGGCGTAGTTAGATGCTATACTTGTGGAAATAAAGGACACAAGTCTTGGGAATGTCTCGAGAGAAAGAATAAAGGAGGAGGTGAAGCACACATTGCTGAAGCACACATTGCTGAAGCACATAAGCATGTGGAAGCATAAGTGATAGAAGGAGGAAAGAACCTCATGATGAGGAAGATTATTCTTAAACCAGAGAAGGAGATGGAGGAGTCAGTTCAACGAACAAGTCTATTCAGAATTGCTTGCAAGATGAAAGACAAAGTTTGTAAGGTGATCATAGACAGTGGGAGCACTGACAATTTAGTATCCATAGAGATGGTGGAGAAACTAGAGCTGAAGACAACTGCACATCCAAACCCGTACAAGGTATCATGGTTGCAGAAAGAACATCAAGTAATGGTAAGTCAACAATGCCAAGTTGAATTTAAAATCGGAGGTTATAGGGATGAAATATTATGTGATGTAATTCATATGGATGTCTGTCATATTTTGTTAGGGAGACCATGGCAATTTGAGAGAAAAGTTATTCATGATGGGAGAAAGAATACTTATACCCTAGAAAAGAATGGTAGAACAAATATGTTGTTACCAATAGAAGACAAAGAGAAAAAGAGGGAATCTAGTTCAAGTATACTTCTCATGAGTGGGAAGGAACGCTTGAATGAATTCAAGAAGGAGAAAGAAATGCAGTTTGTTGTACTGAGGAAGCCTAGAGTTATCCTTACAATTACTTATGTGGAAGATTTTCCTATAGAAATTAAAGAATTGTTAGAAAACTTTGCTGACATAGTAGTGGATGAGTTACCTCACTCATTGCCACCCATCAGGATTATAAGCCATCACATTGACCTTATTCTAGGAGCTAGTTTACCAAACAAAGCATATTATAGGTTGACACCTAGAGAGAATGAGAAAGTCAAAATTCAAGTCCAAGAGTTGTTGGATAAAGGTTTAGTTAGGGAAATCCTAAGCCCATGCGTAGTACCAACTGTGTTAAGTCCAAATAAGGATGGAGGATGGAGAATGTGTACATATTCCTGAGCCATCAACAAGATAACCATTAGGTACACATTTCCTTTATCGAGGATGGAAGATTTGATGGATTGTTTGAGTGGAGCTATCTATTTTTCCAAGATAGACTTGAAGAGTGGATATCATCAAATAATAAAGAGAGAGGGAGATGAATGGAAAACAACATTCAAGACAAATGAAGGATTGTTTGAATGGATGGTCATGCCATTTGGGTTGACAAATGCACCAAGGAAATTTATGAGATTGATGAATGAAGTGTTGAAATACTTCATAGGGAAATTTGTCATAGTATATCTGGATGACATACTAATCTTCAATAAGACAAAGGGAGAACACTTAAGACATTTGACATCATTGATGGAAAAGTTGCAGCAAGAGAAGTTGCTGATAAATATGAAGAAAAGTTCTTTTATGAAGAAGTAACTCATATATTTGGGTTTCCTGATCTGTTCAAATGAATTGAAGATGGATTTGGAAAAGGTGAGAGAAATCAGAGAATGGCTATCACCAAGCAACATATTTGAGGTAAGAAGTTTTCATGGGTTAGCAAGATTTTATAGAAATTTTATCAGAAATTTAAGTGGTATATGTGCACCCATGCTGTACACTTTGAATAAGAAACACAAGTCTTTTAAATGGACAAATGAAGCTGAAAAGAGTTTCAAAGTGTTGAAAGAGAAAATCACAAAACAACCAATTCCGGTCTTACCAGATTTTGGAAAAACATTTCAAGTGAGATGTGATGCAAGTGGATTAGCTATTGGAGCAGTCTTGAGTCAATACAATAGGCCAATTTCTTATTTTAGTGAGAAGATGAATGATGCCAAGAAAAAGTATTCCACACATGACAAAGAATTTTATGCAGTGATTCAAGCTTTGAAGAAGTGGAGAAACTATCTAATTCCTAAATAATCTGTCTTGTATAGTGATAACCAAGCTTTGTAGTTTATTACTAGGCAAGAAAAGTTGAATTAGAAACATGCAAAATGGGTATAATTTATGAAAAATTTTACTTTTGTTATTAAACATATTGTTGGAACTACTAACAAAGTTGCAGATGTTTTGAGCAGGAGGAGTTTGATTGTACAAGAATTCCAAGTGGAGACCTTAGGGTTTCAACACCTCAAAGAGATGTATAAAGAAGACACAGATTTTAAGGAAGCTTATGAGGCATGCAAGAATCCTTTATTGGGAGACAGAAGCCAGTGGAATGAATATTTGATCCAATATGGATTATTGTTCAAGGGAAACCAATTGTGCATACCGAAATGCTCAATGAGAGATAATTTGCTAAAGGAGAAACATAATGAAGGTTTAGCTGGACATTTTGGTCATGATAAGACATTTGCACAGCTGATTAATTCGTATTATTGGCCAAGCATGAGAGAAGAGGTGAAAATTTTTGTGAACAAATGCAAAATTTTTCAATATGCAAAAGGAAGGCAACATAAGACTGGTTTGTATCAGCCATTACCAATTCGAGAAAGGTCGTGGGATGCAATAAATATGGATTTTGTTTTGGGATTGCCTAGAACTCAAAAAGGGAGCGATTCCATATTTGTTGTGGTGGACAATTTTTCAAAACTGGAACATTTCATACCATGCCAGAAGACAAATGATGCTACACACCTGGCACAAGTAGAATTTTCATTCAACAATTCAGTGAACAAGAGAACAGGGAAAAGTCCATTTGAAATTGTGTATGGTATATAGCCAAGAGGGATTATAGAGTTGAGAGATCTGAATCAATATGAGTTCAGAAGTGCTAGAGTAGAGGATTTTGCAGCAAAAATGCAGAAACTCCATGACAGAGTCAGAGAACAACTACATAACAAAAACCAAAAATACAAGAGCATAGTTGATCAAAAGAGGAGAGAAGTTCAATTTGAAGTTGGAGATGAAGTTTTAGCTCATTTGAGAAAATAAAGGTTTCCAAGGGGAACATATAACAAATTGAAGATGAAGAAGATAGGACCATGCATGATTCTCAGAAAATTCACAACCAATGCTTATAAAATTGAGTTGCCAGACAATGTTGGGATATCACCGATATTCAATGTTGCAGACCTATATCCTTACAGGAGAGATGAGGCAGGAGAATCAGATGATTATAAATAACTTTGGTGGGAAGAAAAATTAACCACAACATAAAAACCTCAGATAGAGAAAATCATTGAACAAAGAGATGGAAAGAAGACCAGGAGAAAGACATATCCAGAATACTTAGTGAAGTTGAAAGATCATCCAATGGAAGATGCAAGTTGGGTTATAGAACCTGATATTTTGAAGCATGGAAAGACAATGAAGGAGCTCATGGACAGGAGTCCATGAAAATTTTAACCAGATGAGTATGATGCAGGAGCATCGCCTTCAAATTCAAAATGCAAACGTGGAGGCAAAGGAACGACATCTCAACAATTAAAGAGTTTCAAATTATAAATTAAATCGGGTTGTTGAGATATTTTGTAAACAACATTTTAAAAATGTAACTTGTTTGTAAAGTTGTGAAGGACTGTAAGGGATTGCAGATATTGAGTGTTGAATCTTATCTGGAAATAATTGTTAGTTATTGTAATGGGATAGAGTAGGTAATAGCTAAGAGTGTGGTAGGATAGATTGCAGACAGGACGAGAGAGATCGTGAAGCCGATCCTTAGATAGTTTATTGTTGCATTGTAATAGATCAAAATATATGAGTATTGTAAGAGATCCGAGAGATCAGTAGAACAGAGTAGAGTAGAAGAAACATTAAGTAATTTGTTTTCATGAAGGAATATTACAGACAGAATTGTTCCAAATCCTTGGATGATGTTCATTTGATGTATGGATGAATGAATGTTATATTCTGTGAGTGTAATTTATTCCATTTTCGTTCATGTATGATTGTTTGAGAGATTGACTGTATGAGTTCGAGATGAAATTGGATGAGTTTCAATTGTTTCTCTTCTGACACTCATATGCAATGTGTGCATCTCAAACGCAAGGAGTGTGTCGACTGAGTCTTAGAGTGACTCAAAGAAGTTTAGAGAGAACAAATGAAACTTAGACCAGGTGCAAGGTGTGCACAATGTCGTGAAATGACCAAGCATCAAAGAACCTGAACCAGAGTAATGTTAGGTGGGCGAGAAGAACTTGTTTTCAAGAAATCCTTCGATCTGAGTTATCGAAATCCTGAGAACGCAAGGTGTGCGTGGGGAATCGAAATCCTGAGAACGCAAGGTGTGCGTGGGAAATTGAAATCCTTTTAAGGATGAAGATTAGAAGGGATAGCACTTTTCATAAGTGTTAACGAGATCCAAGAGTCAGACTCGTATGAGGAGAAAAGGTTTGAAACCTTTGAACACTTAGAAAATATTCTAAATTAGAAGAACTCAGAAGCTCATGAGGAGGAGCGATAGTGGTCATTGGATCACTGTGAAAAATATCAACAACCATTTGATCAGATTGAAGTGCACAAGCCTTAGCGCTTCGTACACAGAGGAGAGAGAAAACTCACAAGAGTTGAGAACTAAGATTTTCGGAGCCCGAAGAGCCGGAGATCCGGAATAGAATCTTAGCCGCCTGATCAATAGGAACATATCTAAATGATCAGATTGTTTGAGGAAAAGTCCAAGCGTTGGATCGCCCAAGTAAATATGAGCCATCAGATGCCATGAGTCTAGGAGGAGGTGAGTTTCAACTTTCAGATTTTTGAAGCGCGGAGAGCCAAAGGGCCAGAGAAAATCTGGACCGTTGGATCCAAGAGGACACGTGTACCTGACAGGTCGAAAGATCCAGAGGAAGGCGAAGGTCGAAGTGTTGAAACACCCGAATCCCGAAGAGTCGAAGGGCTGAGAGCCTTCGATCTATAAGTGGACACTTGTCAACATATCATGAGCTCCAGGAAGGTTGAAGTGAGTTTTTTGTTTCAAATTTGAGATTTCCAAAGTGTGAAGACCCAAAGACCCAAAGTAAAATCTGGGCCATGAGATCTAAGGGAGACGTGGCGTGAATCAATGAACTCCAGGTAAGGTCCCGAAGTGGTTCATAGCCATTGGATTTGGAGGAGATGTGGCACACATTAGTGAGCTCTGGGTAAAGACCCAAATAAATCCTTGATCGTTAGATCAGGAGGGCACGCGTCAATGGATCAAAGACTCTGGGAAAAAACCACTGGGAAAAAGAAGTTTGAGATTTGATATCTCAGAACTCCGGAGACCCGAAGGAGATATCGACCATCGATCGAGAAGAGGGTCATAGAACCATTGATCTAAGTTGAAAGGTAAAACATCTAAAGTGGGAGAAGAACCATTGATCGAGCAGGACAAGTGTCAGTGGATCATGAGTTCTAGAATATTTGAGTATGGAAGAAAGTTGGGTTTGAGATTTCAAAACCCTGAAGTCCGGAGTTGCGAAGGAGCTCACCACCGTTGATTGAAGGAAGGGAATATCTAGTTCATAGATTTGAAAGGCACAGATATAAACCATCGATTTAGACATTATCTTCAAGATCACGAGATCGACAAACCCGTAGAATTGTGGGAACAAGAGTTGCACAGAGTTTAAAATATCAAGGGTGGGCCGCAATCCAAACCGTGGTTTCGTCAAGAGGACACGTGGAGGCTTAGGGAGGACTGCAGGCCCAAAAGTAGTTTGACTTCAAACCTCTTGTAGTCATACCCCCAATCGTGTGGGCAATGCAGCGGTCACATCAAGGGGGGGCTTATCAGAAAAAAGGAGCTAACGCCCGACACTTTGAGCTTTCGTAGGAGAGCGAAAGGGAGGGTCGCGGGTGCCATTAAAACCTGCAACAAGAAGCCAAAAGGGCCTGTGTTTAGTCATAGAAGGAAACCATTAAGGTTTTAGAGAGTCACTCAACTCTAGAATCAGAGATCCAAGACCAGGAGGTTGTGTAGCCCTACGGGAGAGTAGGGGGGGCTGCACCATTTGTGATCAAGTTTCTCAAGCATAGGAGGTCTAATATCAATGTGTTATTAGGGAAAATGGAGTCAAATAGCTGAAAATGTTGAAGGGATGAAATGATAGTGATAGGGCCAAAGACAAGAGGGAAATGATGGTTGAAGTGTTGCTGAGGCAAGGCTTCAACCTATCAACCCTAGGGGAAGATGACTCACTGAGGTATAGAAACCCTAGGCCTTAAAGGGTAAATATGAAACAACTAGGCTAGAAGAGTAAAGGGTAGAGTGTTGCTATGGCAAGTCTCTAACATCTATATTCAACAAATTAAAATGGATCTTAGAATAACTTGGTAGGGACATGAAATAAGGAGACCAACATGTGCTCATTCCCTAGGGTTTAATCCAACAAATTTCATTAAAATGAAAGTAAAAGATATCATAACCATTAAAACAAAGAAAGATTGCATAAATCTACTTACATACATCAACCATTCATTAATCCAAACCCTAGTTGTAAACCTTCCACCAAGAAAATGCAGAAAATAGCTAAGAAAGAGCCTCCTTCAACAAGTGCGCATCAAAATTTCAGCCAAGAACCCTAAAGGAGGGCACAAATTTTAGACCTCACCAAGTGTTGAGTGAAATATGATGATAAAAATGAGAGTTAAAACCCTCAATTTATATAGTAGCAATGAACTTAATTAAAATTTAGGTCACCAAAAGGATGACAAGGCCAAAATACATAATAATATTGTTTTACATTAAATGCCATAAATTAAACCCTAATTAAGAAAAGTAATACATCATGCCCTTCCTAGGGTGACTTTAGCTTTTTTTAGGAAAGAATTGGCCTCCTGGAGAAAAACGTTATCCCTCCTTGGGCCTCTCCAAGCTGCCACACATGACACAACTGCCACAACTGCCTCCCTAAAATGTCCATAATGCTGGATGACATCATAGGCATCCTAGGTCACATCATGAGCCTTCCAAGGCTAGGATCCCAGTGGATGAGGGCACAACCCCCCTGGGTAAGGCTCTGCCAGGGTGCCTCTGTGGAATGTCCTCCTCTTCTCTGGTGTAAACCCCTTTGTCCTGTCTTTGCCCCTTGCTGGGGTCTCAACATCCATCTAGTGAGCTCTTCAACCCCATGGAGGTCCGAACTAATCATCTCCCCATGTGTACCTATCCAATATGGTACCTGTTCATCTGGTATGATCCTGCACATCAACATATACACCCTCCATGGGCTCATAAGTCACATGTATCATAGAAATTTCAATCACATCCAATCATCAATTTTATTAAACATGTGCATAAAACCCCTTTTACCCAGTCAAGTTCTCAAAGACATTACATAAATATGCAAGCTAAGTTTGGAGGAAGTGACAGGGCGTCCTATTAGGCTAGTGTTCACTAGATGTGGGAAGTTTCCAGGAGAAATCAAATCCAAGTCATGTTAATGGATGAGGTAGATAAGGGCTGTCCTCACAAGGGGTGAAATGATAGCAGGGAAATGCATGGATTACTTGTGGGTGCCTTTGTAGAAGGAAAGCTGCACCTATCCTGGATGTAAATGTTTCCAAGCCCATCCATTCCTTTTATATTTATTATTTATTGATTTTTCTTCAAAAGCTAATCAGGGGACATTATCCTGGTGTGGTGACCAGTGGTGGCAATGTTACCCACAAACACTTTCATGGAAATGAGAAGGCTGGCTCGTGATGAGACCCCATTTCTATTGGCTACGCCACCAAGAGCCACTACCCTGGCATGGTAACCAACTACTAGTAGTGTCATACTACTAGATTCCCATGGACCTAATAGGATGGCTCGTGATGAGACCCCCTATCCTCTGACTAGGTCTTGTTTTATTATTTTTTATAGGTCCCTCTATTTCTTGCTGAGAATATTTGTATTTATTTCTTGGGGATCCCTGGGTGAAGCATATTGAGGTTTTATTTTTAGGCTTTTATCTTTTTCCAGTTGCTTTTACCTTCTGGGCCTTTAGCCCCTTCTTTCCATAAGGTAAGGTGCAACTCTTAAATGATTGGCTAACCTAATGCCCAAACCAATGTAATGGGATAGATGAGTGAGAGTAAGATGGAAAATGGTAAGTATGATGGGAGTGGACAATGAATTTTCAGGAATCCCCCCAGTGGCAACTCAAAACCTATGGGCACAGGATTACTAGGGCATCATGTCATCCCCCCCATATATGGTCAAGTGGATAAGTATAAGATCCAAGCACACATTAGAAAAAAAAAGAACTAAATGAACATATTCAAAGGTTTTGAGGATAAGAGTGACACATACCATGATACCTAGACCAATTACTTCATGGAGCAATATCCATCTCTGCTACAGGACCAAGCCGAGGTGATGGATGCTACTGTTGTGGAAAAAGTGGAGGCGCTGAAAGGAAGAAAAGATGGGCCCTCCAGGGCCATGCTCAAGTCGATCTGGATCTCGGTACTGCATGTCTATAACCTGTGGGCCTCAAGACATAATCTCCTTAGTTATCCCTAAAGTGGGGGATAACAGGCTGTAGGAAGAATATCCTGGTTGAACATGGTTTTGGGGTGGTTGTGATCCTAATTATTGGGAGGGATTATTTGATTCATGCTTTTTATATACAAATCCTTGCTATGGGAAGGGATCATGCAACACTTATGGTTACAGTTGGTTAGGAAATGGATTTTTTGTGGTGCTTGGTAATTATGTGGGATTGGCTCCATGGTTAGGAATCATTTCCTTCATCTGTTTGTATTTGAAAATTCGAGGGAAATGGTGAATGTAATAACCAAATTCACCACATAATGAGTAAGGGAAGGTTGTCCTCAAACCATTGTTCTTCCCTTTCTTTTGTTGATTATTGTTGAGAACGTTTTGGCTTTGGTTTCCTAGGTTGGCATTTCCCTTGGTGTTGTTGGGTACTTTATGAGCATTTCCCCCTGATGCTTGTAGTGAGTTTTGCACTTTTTTTTTCCCTTTCTTTTTTCTCTTTATTTTGTGGATTTGAAGTATTTTCTACAGTCAATTGATCAAAATATCTATTCTACTAAATGGGTGGATGTTGGAAAAATTTGACATCAACCTATTGTGAAGTGTTTTACAGAGTCATAATGCTTTCTTAGAGGCCAAGAAATTGGAAATAAGGGTTGTTGAATGGAGGGCCATTGTATGATTTCAATGTACTATATGGTGTGGATGTACCCCTTTTACAATTTTTAGGATTGCATGAATGGCCATGAACATGTTGTGATACATGGGATCCCAGTTGTGGGGGGGCATGCTAGGACCTAAGTGTGATGAATATGGTTCATTATGTAGGTTGTTTGGGATAGAATAAGGCATGTTGAAGTGCCCATATAGAGGTTTTCCATAAGAATTACTAGTGCCACTTTGGGAGGTGTTACCATAATGATTGGTTCCACAAGGGGTTGTGTCCCTACATGTTTATGAGAATGTGAGCGCATTTGTGTGTGTGCATGTTCTTCCATACTCCATTGCCACAATTTCATCCATCAAATTCTTGTGAATGCCTATGATCATGAAGATAATTATCTATCATAGAGTACTGAGATCTTGGGGCTTGTTTGAGACCATACAAATCCTTCTTGAGCTTATAGAATTTGTCTTCTTTACCTTTAGCAATGAAGCCTTGTGGCATTTCAATTATTGCTACAAGACCAAATGTCTCCTCATAGTTAATGTATTCGTTTTGCACATATCTTTTTGCAACTAATTATGCCTTGTATTTTGAAATTCTTCCATCCATATTGAATTTTAGTTTGTAAATCCATTTTACTCCAATATTGGATTTTCCATGAGGGAGATCAACTAACTTCCATGTATCATTATTATCAATTTGGAACATCTTTTCCTCCAGGGCTTGCACCCATGGATCATTAGTTCAAGGTTCTTTAAATTAAAAGGTTCAACATGTGCAAAAGAGTGAATATCATAATTATCATGAGCATACTTGGATGCCTCATATTCTCCTTCAAACTTCTTGTTTTTCTTGCACTATTGTTACCAAGATACCTTGAAGTTGATTGATCAATTCTTGTGCTGGGAGGACTAGGTGGAGGTGTTACTTGGGTATCAAATTGGGATCTTGTTGATGTATTAGATGAGGATTCCTTTCACAAATGACCCCATGAATGTGATCTTGTATTTATTACTATAGAGGTCTGCATTGATTGATCATTATTATCAAATATTCATTTTTCCACATGTGGAGTAATCACATTATCTTCATCTTCATTTTGTAATAAACTCCCCCTTCATGAAAGATCACATCTATACTAACATAAATCTTATTATTAAATGGATCATAACACCTATAGTCTTTACTTTCTTCTGAATATCCAATGAAAATACATCTCACATATTTTACATCTGGCTTTTGTCTTCTTGTGCAGGAGTATGGACAAAACATGTAGATCCAAATTGTTTTAGATGAGAAACACTTGGTTTTGAACAAAACCAATATTCATCTTAGGAGTATATATTTTTACCATCTTTGTAGGGATTCTTTTAAGGATATATATGGTTGAATGCACTGCATCTACCCAATTCATGTTTGACAAACACATTTGGCCATCTCTATAATTGTTTTATTTTTTCTCTCTACTACTCCATTTTGTTGAGGAGTATAATCTGTAGTTAACTCCTTGATGCCATGTGAACTACAAAATTATTTGAAATCATTGCAAGTGAATTCTCCATGTTATCCATTTATCAAAACTTTTAAATAGTATCATGGTTCCTTCTTAACAAGTGCCTTACATTTTTGAAATAAACTAAAATCTTGAGATTTTTCACTTAAGAAATATACCAAAGACATCCTTGAAAAATCATATATAAAGAGAAGACAATACTTTCTCTTACTAAGAGAAAATTTTTGTATGGGACCACCAAGATCTACATGCGCTAAAGCCAAAGGCTCGTGTGCTCTAAAATGATGATGGGGAACATTATATTTTTGTTTCTTTCCTATTGCACAACCTCAGCATACCTTATCTTTTGGCTGTATGATTGAAGGAAAGCCTCTTACCAAGTTCTTCTTTTGCATGAAGTAGAGAGATCCAAAATTAAGGTTCCCGAACCCATTGTGCCATAGATAAGAATCATCAACTAGCCTTCAAGAAAGCAACATTTCATTTCATTCTTAATAGGAACATCCTATTATTTGCCATATGAACTTCAACCACTAGGCCATTGTTGTTAAAAATCCTACAAAACTTTCCTTCAATTTTTTTTTTTGTAATTTTTAGAATTTAGCTGTCCTATGCTAAGAACATATGCTTTAAACTTGGGATAAATAATGTATCATGTACATACATAATACTTCCCTTCTTGGATGTTATGGAAATAGTGCCTTCACCACAACCTCTACCTGTTTGTCGTTGCCAAAATTGACTTTCCCCTTCACACTTTCATCTAACTTTCCAAAAATATTTTTATTCACAGTCATATGATTTGAGCAACCGATATCTAGATACCATACAAAATATTTTTTGTTTCAAAACTATTACATGTGAGAAATGAATTTTCAGAGTTCTCACCTTGATATTTACTAGAATTTGCTTGAGAAGTGTCTCTTTTATTTTGGAAACAATATTGTTCAAGGTGGCCATTTTTGTTACAATAGCTTCAATGAAGATAACCTTTCCTCGAGCTATTACTTCTTCCTCTACCATGGCCTCCTCTTCCTCTAGCTCTTCCACAACCTTTACCTCCTCTATGATATGATGAAGAAGAAGTGGAAGTATCATTCATGGAAGTGGAAGACTGCTTCTTCTTATCATCAACCTTCAATTTTCTTTGGAAGGCTTGATCTAGAGGCTCCACATTTATTTTTAACCTATCTTCATGTACTTGCAGGCTTCTAAACAAATGAGTAAGGGTTAGTTGTGATAAATTGCTTGAATCTTGTATAGAAACAATGATGACATCAATTTTTTTATGAATACTTCTTAACACTTTTTCAACAATCTGCCTATATTTGAGATATTCACCATGTGCATGAATATAATTCACAATATTTTGTACTCTAGTAATAAAAGCTTCAACACTTTCGTTTTCTTTCATAGTAAGAGACT
>JZKD02S1844276.1:160771-183041 GCA_000966675.3 Picea glauca
ACTCCTTATGAACTATGGTTTGGAAGACCTGCTTCAATCAAGCATTTTAAAGTCTTTGGGAGTAAATGTTATATTAAGAATAATGATGAAAATATTGACAAATATGATGACAGGGTTGATGAAGGTATCTTCTTGGGTTATGCTACAAACAATAAAGGGTACATATGTTACAATAAGAGGCTGCATAAACTAGTTGATTTTATAGACATAAAAGTTGATGAAGAAATCCCAATCAGAAATGTAAGCAATGTTGAACCAAGCACAAAATATATAGTTGAAGATGAAGATGAACAGGTCCAAGGATCAGAAAGAGAAGAATTTAAATCAGATGAAGATACAAATACTCAGGCTAACATAAATCAACAGAAAGAAACAAACTCACCTCTCAGAACTGTTAGAAAGAATCATCCTGAAAATCAAATAATTGGAGATATAAATAAAGGAGTTCAGACAAGAAGGAAATTGATTAAAGACTTAGAACAATCTCATGTTGCCTTTTTATGTATGACTGAACCTAATTTTTTTTATGAAGCCAACCAACATGATGATTGGATTAGAGATATGAATGAAGATCTTGATCAAATTGAGAAGAACAATACTTGGGAGCTTGATCCTAGACTTGAAGACAATAATGTAATAGGTTCCAAGTGGGTGTTCAAAAATAAGATGAATGAAAAAGAACAAGTTGTTAGAAATAAAGCCAGATTGGTTTGTAAAGGGTATGCACAAGTTGAAGGTTAGGACTTTGATGAAACTTTTTCACCAATGGAAAGATTGGAAGCCATTAGAATGTTTCTTGCATATTCATGCCATAAGAACTTTAAAGTGTATCATATGGATGTTAAATCAACACTTCTTAATGGGGATCTAGAGGAAGAAGTATATATTGAGCAATCTGAAGGATTCTCATTGACATATAACCCTGATTATGTCTGCAAGCTGAAGAAGGATTTATATGGACTGAAACAAGCACCACGAGCTTGGTATTATAGACTGGACAATTTTTTACAAGACAAAGGATTCAAGAAAGGTACTGTTGATAGCAATCTCTACATAAAAACTAGAGGTGATGATTTACTAGTTGTTTTGATTTATGTAGATGACATTATTTTTGGCTGTAATAATGATTCCTCTATTCAGTGGTTTGCTAACTCTATGCAAACAGAGTTTGAGATGTCCATGATAGGAGAATTGTCATATTTTCTTGGCTTACAAGTAAATCAAAGTTCTGCATGAATTTTTATCTCTCAAGAAAAATATTTGAAAGAGATGTTGAAGAAATTTCAGATGGAAGATTCTTCTCTTGTTAGTACACCTATGGTGGTTGGTTGCAAGCTCAGTAAAGATGACATTTCACCTGATGTTGATCAAAGGACATACCAATCAATGATAGACAATCTTCTATACATCACAACATCCCGTCCTGATATAATGCAAGTTGTTGGAATGGTATGTCGTTATCAGTTAACTCCTAAACAAAGTCACTTGGTAGCTGTCACAAGGATATTCAAATACTTGAAGGGAACAATGACTTATGGTCTGTGGTATCCCAGAAATCAGAATTTTCAGTTAACTGTTTATTCAGATGCAGATTGAGCAAATTGTGTGGATGAGAGAAATAACACCAATGGAGGTGCCTTCTTCCTGGGTGACTCGTTGGTAGCATGGATTAGTAATAAGCAGGGATCTATTTCCTTATCAACTACAAAAGTAGAGTACATTGTTTTTGCTACGTGCTGCAATCAGATTTTGTGGATGATTCAAACTCTTGCAGATTTGAAGGTAAACTATACTGTTCTGATTACAATTCACTGTGATAACACCAGTGCCATTAGTGTCTCCAAGAATCTTGTTCTTCACTCCAAGACTAAGCATATCCCAATAAAATACCATTTTCTCAGAGAACAAGTTACAAACAAAGTCATTCAGCTGAATTATATTCCTTCCACACAACAGATAGCTGATATTATTACTAAACCACTAGCAATGTCCCCTTTTGGATATCTTCATGAAAAGTTGGGGGTTATAACTTCTTCCGTCTACTCTGTTCACATGGTCAGGGGAAGTACTTATTGAATATATGTTGTATTTCTAAGCTGCTCATAGTTGATAGGGGGAGTATGTATCATAATAGCTCAGGGGGAGTGTGTTTCTTCTTTGGCATTGATTTCAAAGGGGGAGAAAGTGTGTTAATTTCAAGGATTCTACGGTGGTATAGTTGCATGTTTTTCAAGGGGTTGCCATCAATGCCAAAGGGGGAGATTGTTGGCATGTTTTCAGACAGAGATAGAGTATGCGTGTTTGTCATTGATGGCGAAGATAAACACGATCAGTAGCACAACGATAATGGAGTGACAATGGCAAGATCAATAGTGAAGAGTAACAATGATCATTGGATCCCATTCAAAATTCCCGATGATCGTCAGATTTGAATTCAGATAGGAGGAGCGCACAGTAGAAAAAAATAGATCTCAGGCGTCAGATCTGAGCCCGAAGACCGACCATTGTTGGATCCATAAGAAGGAGCACGATATTCATGTGCAATATGAAGTGGGCCTACAAAATCCCGAAAGCAGGAGGACCATCCATATTCAAGAAGGACACATGGCAAGCGACTAGAATTTTGTTGACCTGCACATTGGATGAGTCAACGAAACATGGTGTGGGAACTTGCGATATGTGAAATCCCAAGAATTGATTTGGACCTTTGGATCGAGGTATGCTATGGAACATTGGATGCAGAGGGCACATGGCGAGTGATTGGCATTTCGCTGACTGGAAAGTCAAAGAAAGGAGGTGCTCTATCCTATGAAATCGCGAAATGTGAAACCACGACTTAATCTGAGTTGTTGATCAAAGGGAGAATGTGGACCATTGATCAGGCATGAAGAAGGCCCATGAAGTTGCGAAATCATGATAAGATATTGACCGTTGATCCAAGAGGGACATGTGGCAAGGTATTAACTTTTTGCTGACTGGAAAGTCAAAGGAAGGAAATGCTCTAACCTTGCAACTCACGATATGCGAAATCACGATAAGGTCTAGCCCATGGTCATAGACAAGGTCACATTGTCGAAGGATTAAGGGAAGGAGATAATTTCTAAGCTCCATTTTAGGGATCACAACTTGGAGTGTCAAGACCCTTCATCACAGGAATCGCAATATGCGAGATCATGAAAAGATCTGGACCGTCGAATTATCAATATTGTGGACCGTTGATCTGACTCCATTTCAGATTTTCAGATACCGGGAGTTGGAGGTGTCAAGGACACTCACGACTAGAATGCTGAAACGCGAAACTGTGAAGCACCTTTTGGCGCAGCCTGTGGTCACTGTCGGTGGTCACGTGAGAGGGAGGATCTAGCAGAGCTAAGCTCCATTTCATGGATTGCAACTTGGGGCGTCAAGACCCTTCAACATTGGATTTCCGAAATGCGAAATGCAAAATGCATCTTGATTAGGCCCATGGTCACAACCAGTGGGAATATGGGATAAACACAAGACCCTGAGGATTTAATCCAATGGTGCTGGTTATTTGAGCATTTGATCGAAGGGCTACTATTGATCTTTATGATTAACTGGTCAATTACGATTCAGTTAGCATAACCAAATCATGGTTCTTGGATGGTTGGCGATTGAGTGGATGAAGCATTGTTGGCCTAGGTATTCGAGGTGTAACTGAAGTCGTGTGAAGTGCATAAAAGAAAGATAAAGTGACTATGAATGGTTGGTTGTTCTGAATGAAAAATGAGTTGAACTGTAAGAAAGGGAAAATTACAGTATGCGCAGTGTGAGACCGATAGTATGCGTAGTGTGAGATAGAACTCAAAGATGAGTAACATATGTTGAATAGACAAAAGCGAGAGTAGAATTGTAAAACAACTTGAAGTAGAGCAGAATTGCAGAACAAATAGAAGCATAGGAGAATTGCAAGACATAAGAGAAGTGGTAAGAATTGAAACACTTGCATTGTTGGTTATTCAATCATTTTATTTATAATCAGGGAGGTAGGGTGGTGCTAGGGAGGACTTTGGTCCTCTGATATTTGAGTTGGTGCTTGAATATTGGGAGTTGTAGCTTCCATCTAGTTGTAGGTAGAAAATAGGGTGGCAGGGTGGTGCTTGGGAAAACACAGAGTTTTCTATATGCAAGTTGGTGCTTGTATAAGTGGAAGTAGGTGCTTCCATTCAGTCGGTGTTGGAACACTCAGAGAGTTGGTGCTTCCTTCTAGTCGGTGCTAGAGAAACTAGAGAGTTGGTGCTCTCAACAAGTTGGAGCTTGTAAAGCAGAGGTAGTAGCCTCACTTTGAGTTGGTGCTCAAACATAGATGATGTATAGAACTTAAGAGACTGCCTATCATTTTGAATAAGAAGAGGGTTTCTCCCTTTATGGGTTTCTTCGTGAAAATATGTCTCTGTGTATATCCTATGTGTGATTGATGCTCATTATTTATGTTGTTCATATGATGTATAATATTGATGGTCACTTGATGAAAAATTAAAAATGGTTTAATAGACATAAAATTGTTTAAGAATAGTAACAAATGATTCAACCCCCCTCTCAGTTGTCTTAGTAATTTCAACAAGGATGCCTGGCATTGAGGCATGCAGGTCCCAAGGTACTAATTGGTTTCTAATTCTAATTCATGGATGATGTGTTGAAGTTGACAGGAAAAGAATCATCGAAATAGGGCCTTGATGTATTCCCCATCATCGACATGAAATTGACATATGAAAGTGATAATATATAGAAGATGAACACATACTGACACATGTATGGAAACTGATAATTGTGTAGATGGTTGACTCTCAAGGCATATAATTTTCTTGAACAATGAGGCACAATGTGAGAATTGGAAGCATAAACAAAGAGTGGACCAAAACATAATGCAGTGAGTGCTGAGGCTTTCTTTGGATGGATCAAAGGAGTGTAAAGACTCATAGAATTGGTTCAGTGTAGAGGTTTAGAGAATTATCCAAGTGTTCAGTGTGGAGGTTAAAACAAGTGACGTGTTCAAGGGTGACTGCAAGATTTGCTTACAAAAGTTTTCAAGAAACTTGACCCACTTCCTTCAAATTCCCCCCCCCATCCAGATAGATGAGTACCGCTTTTTAATTTAACAAGCTCGAGGATGATAACACATGCTCAATATAACTCACCTCCGGTAAGTTCCTCTTCCTTTATTTAATGAACTGGAAGAAGTAAGGGTTCGTTTCCATATGAATCCTTCAATGTGTAGTTTAGCGAGTCCAGAGAATGAAAACTCGGTGGTTTTTCATATTTAGAGAGTCTAAAAAGAACTTAAAGGAAACTCTAGGGTTGTTCTTTTTCGTAATTTTAGTCTTTGAGTTCCGAAAAAGAGATAAAATATTACTCGGAAGATGCCCTTTCAAACCTTTTAACGCGTGTGAAAGGAAGCAAGATCACTCGACAATCTTTTCATGTTTAGAGAGTTTGAAAAGAGCTTAAAGGAGATTCCAGGGGGTTCCTTTTTCGTATAGCCTTTACGAGTCCGAAAAAGTGATAAAAGTATACTCAGTTACATTCTCATGTATTTGTGAGCACGAGAAAGAACAAAGACTAAGCTCATTTGTGTTACAAGGTCATAGAAAAAACTCTACTCAAATTCCTGTAAAAACAAGTTGTTCTGGGTAAAATACATTAGTAATTTCTTGAAAAATGAAAACAAACCCAAAAATAAACTTTATAATAAGGATAAATGACCAAATTTGAACATATCAAATATAAAATTATGGAAAAAATTCATTTTTACCTTTGTTTTTACTATTCTCCTCTCCTCTCCTCTTTGAGTTTTTACCTCTTTTGGAGCATTGATTGTAGGGACTATGGGTGACCGTTTTCAAAACTGTCCAGATCAGATTGGTTGCTTCCTCATCCTCTTTCTTTTCCATGTCTTTTTATTTCATTTCAACCTTTATTTCCCATGCTTAGGCTCCTTGAGAAGCCCTATATCATTGAATTGGATTGACGCTCCCTAAAGGCATCGAGGGGAGTACCAATCATGATTTCAACGCCCTGGTATGTGAGTTGAGGGAGTGCTAGTGTTATGTTTTCTTCATTAAGGGAGCGCTAGGCACATAATTTGTTTTATATATTTTTTTATTTCTAGTCTAGAAAGAGGCAAGTTTTTCCTTTGAAAACTTAGCTAATGATGATTAATTGATGTATTTGCAGGTTTCATTCATAGCTAAACATGATTGAATGGAAAGAACGCGAGCATGATCTTGATGACATCGCTACTCTACAAGACCCTCAAGCGAGGGAGGCCTTACGCAATTGCAGTTTCTCAAGTACTTCAAACTTTAGAATATGAGGAAAGAAGTTTTATTTCTTGAATAGTTGATCAATCTATGAGATGATGGTGAGAAAGAATTTTGTATAGGACTACATATGCTTGAGATAGATATGGAAAATGTATGATTTTTGACAGATCTCTTGAGGATAGGGGTACCCATACTTTTGTTCGGACACCAGGCTACTCTGCGACTAACTGAGGAATATGTTGTCGAATACTGCATACCAGGGTCACGGTTGGTAGGAGGAAGGATTGTTATAAAATATGTGATGGATTTATCTCTTTGATCCTTTCTATTTGATATCACCAAGTTGGATGGAAACACTAGTGCTCATCTCGCTTCAAAGTCCAAAATTTATTATGCCATTCAGTGCTTGGAACCTAGGCTGTTCAATTGGAGTGCAGGGTTCTTGAGGAATGTTAAAGAGAAAATATCCAAATGCAGAATTGGTAGGAAAAAGCAGTTTGGATATGGTTCTTTCTTGGTCTCATTTTTCCTGGAGAGGATTCCATAGATGAAACCACAGGTTGCAATGATAGCATGCTCTGTTACTGAGCCTTGCATGGAAAGGTGGACCAGTCTTTCCCCCAGGTTGGGGAATGATCCCTAGGATTTCAGATTCACTTCTGACTTCTTCGCATGGTGGATGAAGTAGATGGTGGTGATTGAGGATTTCCCATATACTAGAGTATATTTCAGGGGTAGTGTGGACTTGGTACTTCCTAAGGGCATATAGTGGGACACATCAAGTACAAAATATCATAACCTTGCAACAATATTTTTGTTGTTTTTTATATGTTTTTGGTTGTACAACGAGGGATCTAATTCATTTTGTTTTCATCATATAGACATAGGTGCATCATGTCAGACAGATATTCCAACATTAGGGCGTCATGGAGATGCATAGGAGGTGGCAGAGAATGATGCTGTAGTGGGAGGACACCTTCAACGACATACAACTGGGGCCTCTGAAGGCCTCAATCATTTTCTATGATGGGTGGCAAGGACGATAGTGTGTTATGTAGAGAAAAATGTGATACAGGGGGATGAGTAGAGTTTCTAGTCATTTTGTAGTCTTTATGATGATTCTATGGGCATGAGGGCCCATGTTGTTCCCCGTTATGTACTTTGTATGATGTATTTTGACAAAAAAATTTTCTATCAATATTATATATATAAACAAGTTTTGCGGTGGCTACTTATGTTGTATTTTTGTTTTATGTGATTTTTTCTATACATATGATTTATGTTTCAAATGTTTATCTATGCACAATATACCAATCCAACATGTAAATTTCTAATGAATCCACGATCATGTTGAGTTCTCTCGATATGTGTCTGTATTCAAGAAATTCAAAATCTCTTTCAAGACGACGAACCCTTAGATGGAGATGTAGTAAAGTTGAGTTGTGAATGACGCACTCATGATTTAGTTGATGGACCATGAGTTGAGAATCGAGGTTGATAATCAATTGATATATATCTAGAGAAGAGGCTTCGGTTAAAATTTCGATGACGACATGATACTCTGCAATGTCACTGGTTGCAGATCCGAGGAAAATTCCTCCTGAACTCACTAACTTTCTAGAGTGGTAGATGACCCAAGCTGCAGAAGAAATGTTCTGGGTATGTCGACTAGCACCATTCACAAACCCAAAATAGATGGGAAAGGATGATGCCATTTGCACATTCAATCACAAATAAAATTATAAGCAAATGAGACAAAACTCGTGCACGCACAAGAAAATACACACCAAGTCAAAAGTATATAGTACAATAATGTACAAAGCAAACATGCGAGATATTCTATGCATAGTAATTCTTGAGGTAAAGCCCATTTTGAGGCTCACCGAGAGATATTCCATCATAGTCTACTAACTCATAGGCACCTTTGTGTAGCATGCATTTTATGATGTATGGACCGTGCCACAAGGGTTATAACTTTCCTACCCCCATTTCGTCATGATCTTGATCATAGACTAGGACTAGATCTCCTTATGCAAAAGCGTGAGGATGGATGAACTTATCATATTGATTTTTCATGCATTTTTAATGTCTCGTTGATGAGAGAAGCATCGCGATGGGTTTCATCCAACTTGGTTAGATATAAGAATCATTCCTCTTTTGGAAAAAGTATGGGGTAGGAGTTCTACGACGAGTTTCAATGAAGAAATATCGCATTCGATAATACTGCTTCTATCCTGTATACCAACTGGAAGGGTGTAAATCCAATTGTGGTTTTAAATGAACTTAGATAAGCCCAAAGTGTGGAGAAGAGCTGCAAGTGCCAAGAGGTTTTGTTCACTCCCACCATGCGTTGAAGCATGGTATTCATGACTTTGTTGATGACTTAAAATTGTCCATTTTCCTAAGGGTAATAGGGGGATGAGTTTTCATGGAGAAAACCTAACTTGGTGTGCAATTCACCCATCATTTGGTTCTGGAAACGAGATCCATGATCAATTACAATAACTTGTGGGACACCGAATCGAGTGAGGATGTTAAACACAAAAAGTGTTGTAGTGAAGCCATCATTAAGAAATGTAGGCATATCCTCATCCCATTTTGTGAAATAATAGATGACAATGATGATATAACCGTGCCCCGTAGTTGATGTAGGCTAACATTGCATAAAATTGATGCTCCATTTCACAAAGGGGTCGATGGCGACAATGGGATATAGTGGATATGGGTGGGTACGTACTTTCTTATAAAAGATCTGACAGGGTGGGAATTATTTATTGGCCTCAATGCAATCTTTGAATATGGAAGGCCAAAAATAACTAGCACATAATTTTTTTGGGGCTGTAGCCATCCCAAAAACATGACTGCCACACACTCCAAGGTGACATTCATTTAAAAATTGTTTAGCCTCTTCATGGGTTAAGAAACATTGTAATACAATATCAATTCCACGATGGTACAAGGTGTCGCCAATGATAAGGTAACACTTTGAGTGGTGTCTAATGCGATGTCGTTCATCACGTGAAATGCTAGGATGAAAATGTTGAGTTTGGAGATAGATAAGAATATATCCATACCATGGATCGAACATACTAATGAGGAACATGGATTCATCGGGAAGAGAATCAATGGGCTCAGTATTCTCATTAGTATGGGGAATATCACAAATTAATTCCGCCAAAATCAATGATTTCTTAGCCTTGGATTTGGAAAACTCGAGATAAAATTCTTAGAGAATGACGATCCATTTTAATATTTCCCCCAAGTACTTGACGAGTCAATATGTGGTACATGGGGTTCGATTCTGCAATGACCGTGGTAGTGTGTAAAAAAATATAATGGAAAACTATTTGGATGACAATAACTGTTGCCAAAGCTAACTTTTCGACATGTGAATACTGAAGTTCAGGACCTGATAGACTTTTACTCAAATAATAGATCACATGTTCGGTGCCATCGTCATCCTCCTATACTAGCACAATAGCGGTAGTGGAAGTAGGGGTAGACAAATAAAGTATATAATCTTTTGCATAACCCATCAGGTGAAAAAGAGATGTGTTCATTAAGGCATGCTTAACAACATCAAATGAGTGCTTAGCGGTTGCATCCCATATGAAAGGGGAATATTTATGCAACAGTCTCATGAATTCTTTAGCGATTTCAGCGTAATTGCAAATGAACCGGAGAATAAAGTTTTCCTTCCCTTGCAAACTTTGTAGTTGGGTAAGATTGTTGGGAGGAGTTAAAGTGAGAATGGATTTTATTTTTAAGGGATCCACCCTAATCCCATCTTTAGAGACTACAAATTCGAGGAGTCTCCTTGATTCAACAACGAAAATGCATTTATGGGGGTTCAAACGTATGTTGTAAAACCAAAATCAAAGAAAAATGGCTCGTAGATGATCAATATGGTCTCGTCGATGATTCGAGTGAGTGGGTAAGTCATCGAGATAAGGTTCAATGATATCGTTGATGTCGTGGAATGCATATTGTTGAGGAAAATATATGAAATGATCTCACTCACGCATTTTCAGATTCTACTTGGTTAAAGAAAAATAGACGGGAATATCACCCTATGTTTATAGCCATCAAAATTAATATCCTAACTCACAAGTATTGATTACAAGTGCTTAGACTAGTCTTTTTATAAATAAAAGATTGCTCAAAAATTCATTATTTATATGATTTTTTTAATATAACAGTTGCTGAAATAAATGTAGAGACAAAAGTAAAGACACCAAGTCGATAATCAATACGTGTGAGACATAAAGCAATCCTTTATTTCATTCCAATTCATCAAAGAATCATTCTCTTTACAAAATTTCATGAAGAAGTTTTGGACCAAAGGCAAACTTAGACGTCCCCGATGAAACATACAAAAGGACCTCTGCTAGAAAATAAAAAAAATGAACTCTAAAATATGGATCAACTTGCCATAGATTGTTGCCCACTCAACTCTGCACAATATCCTTTGTCAGTCATGAAAACTAATTCACAAACATACAAGTCTACACAGAATATCAAAGATAGATCAACACCTCTGAAAAACAAGTGTTTGAATGATGTAATTCAACCCTGAATCTTGTTGTCTACAATAAGACCCTGTTATCACACAAAATAATTAGGCTTGTGATAAATTAAGGAATGACTGGAAACTGAACTATCTCAACACAAACTCAAACCTTAGTATGCTTCTCCTTCTATCCTCCTCCCGTTCCTCCCTTTCCCTTTCCCTTTAAGAAAATTAGAATTGGTTGAAGTAGTTGAACTACTTCATTAGTTAAGTTAACTAAAAACTCAACCAAATTTTTAGTTAGGGGGAAAAGTAATAAATCATAATAAGGGTTTTAAATAAATAATAACTAGTAGGTGGGACCCCTTGTGACTACCCTTTAACTCTTAACAATCATAACATAACTAGTCAATTAAACAAAAACATCCCTCATTGTGGCTTCCATCATCACATTCATATTTGACAATTTATCTCATTGATATTTGAAATTATTTTCAAAAATATATTACTCATATATCCAAAAAAAAAATGTTGTCCAAAACTTCTTAAGTCAATTGTCATCAACCATAAATAAAATAAAATTTAAAATCCATATTTTCCACTCTGAGATGCAATATTTCCCTTGTTGTTGTTTTCACCTTTTGATCTCTCTGAATTTTCCTTTGGCTGTGCTAAGCCTTTAGGCCTAATCTCGTTGATCACATGAGAACAATAGTCCCTCAAATTCATCCAGGAGGACACAAATTTATCAGATCCATTGGAGGGTGAGGAAGGGGCAACAATGAATTTTCCTTTGTCAGGGGCATGGCATGCCTCGGTTTTCAACATTTTTCTAGCATGGTAGGACTGAACTGGTGAGTGGACAGGGGAAACTTGGACAATCCGATTGATAGGCAGGGGAGCAGGTAAAGACAAATTGGACCAGCCACGATGTTGGGAGACTGTCGGGTGGACAATCTCTTGCCATCCGTCATTCTCAGGAACCTCGGGTTGCAATGAGACATGAGGGGGAACATGAATACCAGGGGCTTATGGAGCTTGGAAGGGAGTCCTTTCAGGTCTAGGTTGGACCATTCCTTGCCCAATCCAATTGAAAAACCCAGCCTGAAATAGCTAGCCTAACTCTTGTGAGTCAACATCAAAGTGAATGGAGAATCTTGGCTTTCTTGGGCCCCTGTTACAACTACCTCTTCCTCGTTTACCTCTGTCATGGATACCTCAGCTGAAAAAAGCTCATTTTTGTATGTATGATTAATTAGCAAATAGTTCCTTTAACGACCATACATGACAACTCCTTTTACAATATGAAATAAATTTTGGCTCAACAACATATCAGACTCATGCAATCCAATCTATACAAATTGTTTAACCATTGTCAATGAGCAGGGAGTGAACAAAGGTTCAGGGATATGCAAGGGGTTTGTATTGAGCGAAAAATGGTAAAATGAGGGGGAGAAGAATCATGGTTATTGCTCATAGAAAAAAAACAATCAACATTAATGTAAACCAAAGAACATGTCACTATAATCCATCCAAGAAACTGCGATTTCAAACTGTTACAATACATAACTCTCTTGACTGTAATTAAATTTTAGGAACATGGAGTGAAAAATGAATATGGGAAGGTGAGGGGATTGTAATTAGCGAAAAGTGAAATAATGGTAGGGAGGAGAGCATATACTGTTCATAAAATTAATTAAGTAATCCATAAAACCATTCTATATCAAACGCAAAAGATCCAACACCAACCCAAAAATCATTGTAATCAATTTAGACAACCATTGTGTATAATTCAATCAATTATGTGTATTAACTTGCTCACTATTCACAATAAAATCTTTAACACAATGTCATAAAAAAAGAACAATATACCTTGCAAAACAACCTGTATCAGAGCTTGTTTCTTCTCATTTGTCCATTTAATGTTTTAAAACAATTTCCAAATGGACACACAATCACTTGTTTCCACTCTTTTCAACATCAAAATATCAACCATTGTCCATTAATTATTTCCTCAATCAAACACAGACACAAAAATCATGCCCAATTTCATTCCTCTAAACAATTCAATAATCAAATTGCAACGAAATCATACTATTATAAAACCCGTGCCCATCTCTGATGGTGTGACCAAACGATATCCCTAAACATATGCGGTGGGAAACCAAGTTACGACTATCATGATTTTTAAATTGCAATACTCCCAATTAGCAATTAAAACACATAGTAACAAAAACCATCAATTCAACTTAAACATGTTGTAGGAAGCCCACACATACCAATGCATCACGCACGAAGCATCGTTGTGACTTAATCAATTATAAACTAATGTTGGGTTGACAATTCAATAATATAAGAGACATCGACTGTGTATTTAATCCCATTTCTTAAATCAACCAATTAACCATGATGAGCTATCGATTTGGTTGTTATAATAACCAATGTAGTGAATAAATTCAAATAACCAAAACCACTATCAACATAATCAACAGAGACGAGCCAACAATCAACAATATACTGATAGGATATAACGGGCTCCATTTATTGAAACCAAACTTTGAGTAATCAAGGGTTTTCTCTATGGACCAACACAGGGAGACTAGAGTCGACCTCCAACATCGGGTGAGAACCTCCGAGACCATACAGTTGACACACAGGCCATACCACCAATAAATTCAAAGACAGGGTGACAATTCATGAGATAGGAGAGACTATGAACAAAGGAGCAAAGGCTTCATTTTGGTCCATAATAACACCGAGAACACATAGGGTATAACCCTCATGGTCTTCCCAATCAACCCAGAAAATGATGAGATAAAATAGAGCCAAGAAATAACACTCAAACTTAAGCAAGCCCCTTGGCATAATAACCATCATAACCCACTGCACAACCATCAATAGCATGAGTGAACCCATACCCAGGTGAAACAATACATAGTGACACAAGGTGGTTCAATCCCAATAACCCCATGACAACAAAAATACTCAGTATGGTGACAAGAAATGTGTGGAGATAGCCAACCAATATGGACCGAATGGAACCCTTCAACCAAAACCAATAAGGATGACAGAGAGCCTTCGTGGCTTCTAGCAATCAGAATGATCAATGAAACTGTGACTTCAACCATCATTGCAATGAAAACCACACAAACCATCCATTCCAGAGAAATATCACAAGTTTAAATAGTTTCCAATCTTAAGAAAAGCACAAAATCATACATCATCGAGCCAATACCTATTTTATAACTAGAGCAGGTTCATGGATGGTGAAAAGGACATACCTATTACCCAAAATCCTTAAAAACACGAGCTTGGTCGAGCAGTTCTTCATTTTCTTGAAAATCAGAGCTTAACCACAACGAACACAATTGAATAATAGCCAAGCTAGGGTGAAGACCATTGGGAGGGGTATGGAGTGACGTGCAGTAAGTGCACGTTGCCTCCATCCTCCAGTCATTCAATTCCTTAGTACATGCTAACCCACCATTCCATTAATTCATTCAATTAAACCATGCATCAAAACCAACATCCAAAATGCGGCATACCATAACGCATATCAAACATGCCTTCACATGACACAACATATCGCATAGTCATCAACATTGTTAGTTGGACTAACACCATTTTATTTAAACTTCAAATGCATAATGCAACATCGTATGGCATAGTATCATAGTTCCTTTCTTTTGAATTTTGTTCATATTGCTTTATTTCTTTTCAATTGCTCTTATTTGTTGTTACTAACATCTTTTGCATGTGTCACAAGTAATAAATCAAGGAGTAAATAGAAAAGGTAACAACGGATATCATAAGCCATTATGACATGACATTAGATCCTAGAGCAACATAAACAACACATAACATGCCTTATCCATCATCCATTTGTCGTAATAGAACCAACATTTCACCATCAATCATGTAGAGCCCTATAAGCAGTGTCAAACAACAACATAATATCAAATAAGAATTTTATCCTCCAATCTACAAGGGGTCCCACCTACTAGTATTATATATATCATTAGCTTATAATTAATAGGATTTAGAAATACTTTGATGGTGAAATCCTCGTTGCGATTTTAATCGTCAACAAACTGGCGACTCCATAGGGAAATTTGTTTTCAACAGATTTAGAACTCAGAACTTATGGTTTTGCAGACCAAGGACAGTAGATCAAGAAGATATAACCAGAATGATCATGCAACATGGGGAAGTGAGCGGATTTAATGGAAAAATGATCGGGAATTTGGGAATATCTCATGAAAAATGTTAAGTATGAGGGGGTTTATCCCTGTATGCATAATCATTCAACCAGAGTTTTCTCTTTACTTCATGGAGAAAAATTAATGTACTTACTCTTTTATTTCTCAAATGGATGAAGAAATGGAAAGCAGAAGCCCAACATAACCAATTTCTTTATAAGACAGTAGTGAAAGTAGATAGCAAATTCAAGTGTGCTTTTCAAGGGAAACATCGTGATAGCTGTGTAAGCTTGATGTTATTGACCAACAATATCTTGTAGGAGTGACCCTGTGGAAGAACTGATCCAACATCTTATTCTTGACCAAAATTAACTAAAATATGGTAAGCAATAAAATCATGACATAAATAAAATTGGAAAATTTAAAACAACATAAATAAAATGACAGAACGTAAAAGCGGTAGGAAATTCTTAAAACAGAAAGAAAAAATCAAACTACTGTAAACATAAAAGAAAAATAGTGAAAAACTGAAAGCATAACTAGACTACTAACATACAGATAATCCAAACAATGTTATAACTTTTCAAGTTGGTTCCACGTAATTCTTCAAGTGAGAACCGTTAGTACCTAAGACAAAAACGATCTTGAAAGGACCCGGCCATAATTTTTGAAATTTTGAATGTATTTCCCTATCAGCGTGAGCTGAATCCCACAACAATACTTTTTCATTGACCTTAAATTTGATAGTGTCAACACTCTTATTGAAATACTTCTTAACAGTTTGTTGTCTCCTTTTAATATTATCCAAAGAAAAAATCATTTGCTCTTCCAAAACTAGGAGTGCATTTATTCTTTGTTAAACATCGGAAGAATTTAATTCTTCAATATGTAGCATCAACCTTAAGGAATAAAGTTCCAACTCAGTTGGCAGGAGGGATTCTTGACCATAAACAAGTTGGTAAGGAGTGCAACCGGTGCTCACCTTGGTGGTAGTTCGATCTTCCCAAAGGGCGTAAGTGAGGAGAGTGTGCCATTGACATGGCTTATTTTCAATGAGCCTCTTGACGATTCTTACCAGATTTCTGTTGGTAGACTCAGCCTGCCCATTCCCTTGGGGATAATAAGCTGATGAGGTGAAATGTTTAATCCCCAACTTAGCTAAAAATTGGGTCAACATAGCAGAAATAAAAGCGGGACCATTGTCGGTAATAATTTCCAATGGAAGACCAAATCTGAAAAAAAATGTTATTTTCAAGGAAAGAAATTACTTGATCATCTGTTGAATGCTTAAGTGGGACAACTTCAGCCCATTTTATAAAATAGTTTGTGGTTGTTAAAATAAAAACTTGTCCCACTGAAGATGGAGGATTAATAGGACCAATAAAATCTAATCCCCACTTTGAAAAAGGAAAGTCTGGGAGGACAAGTTGTAATGGCATGGCTGAAAGGCGTTCTTTTCCTGCAAATTTTTGCACTTGTCACAAGATCTGGAAAAAACATAAGAGTCATGGAATATTGAAGGCCAATAGTATCCTTTCCTAATAATTTTGAAAGCAATGGTTTTAGTAGAAAAATGGCCTCCTACATGAATGACTGAACTTGAAGAACCATGAGTTTCTTGCAATAGTTTCTGTGCGTCCTCATTGTTTACACAGCATAGAAACACACCATCAACAAATCTTCAAAAAAAGAAGTCTCCTATAATGACGTATCTTGCAGATTCAAGACATAGCCTTCTCTTTTGATGAGTGTCTAAGTTGTCTGGACATCTTTGGTTTTGTAAGTAATAAACCAAATTATTATACCATGGATGTTCAGACACAGGGAGGATCTGGTTATCAATGTAAAATAGATCTTATAGGGAACTATCCTTTTCATCAATTTCTTCACTATTCTCAGTATGTTGAGCTAAGTGAAGGGCTAAGTCACGTTCCTTGATAGTGGTAGAAGTCGTGATATTCAAATCATGCTCCTGGATCTTGGAAAGCCAATGTGCAAGCTTCCCTGAAAGATAAGTCTGTGAGAGAAAAAACTTGACAGCAGGTAAAGGGACTTTTACCAATGTGTGCTTACCTAAGATGAAGTGGCAAAAATTTTCAACAGATTTAACAAGAGAGAAAGCACGCTTCTCAATAAAAAAATATTTAAATTCATCATCAGACAAAATTTGACTCATGTAAGCCACTAGTTTTTCATTACCTTGGCCATCATTTTGCATGAGGACAACATAAAATGCTTCCTCGGTGGCATTAGTATATATCGTGAATCCCTTCTCAAAATATGGCTTTGCTAAATCTGGTTGCTTTCTTAATCCCTTCAAAAGCATTGTCGACATCAACTGTCCAAGAAAAAGAACGATCTTGCTTAAGAAAATTATGAATTGGTTTGACCATCATAGAAAAATATGGAACAAACCTACGGACAAAGTTAATGACCCCCATAAAATCTTGAACCTTCTTCTTGGAAGTGGGAGCAGGAAAATTAAGGATAGCAACAATCCTTTCAGGATAAATGCTTATTCCTGAATTAGAGACAATGTGTCCAAGGAGCTTTCCCTCGGTAACGTCGAAAATTGACTTAGAAGCGTTTAGAGAGATGCCAAATTTCCTACATCACATGAGAACGTTTCTCACATGACCAAAGTGATCCGATCAGGTTTTAGAGTAAATAGTTAAGTCGTCCAGGTAGATCTGAATGATCTTTCCGATCAAATTGTCGAAATCTATTTGCATAGCTCTTTGAAAAGTGGCACCTTCATTAAATAAACAAAAAGGCATACGTTCATAAGAAAAGGTACCCCAACGAGTAATAAAGGTGGTTTTATATTTATCTCCCCTTTTTACCTTGATTTGATTGTAACCGGAAAAACCGTCAAGTAAGGACATCATTTGTGACCCTGCAACTTGCTGCAAAATCAGTTTCATGTTAGGGAGAAGGAAGTGATTTTTTGAACTAGCTCGATTTATTGCACGAATATGAACGCATAATATGATCTGACCGGTTTTTTTCTGAACATAAACCAAATTAGAAACCCATTCAGAATACTTGACCGAAAATATGATTATAGCCTTCAAGAGTTTTTCCAACTCCTTTCGAATAGTTTCTTCTAGCATAGGGTTAATAGATATTTGTTTTTTCCTAATTGGTTTTATTCCTTCTTTGATGGGGATGGCATGTTGTATAAGACTAGGATGAAAACCATGAAGATCCTCATAAGACTAAGCAAAAACATCTTGAAATTCACCAAGTAGCTTAGCAAACTTCATTTTCTCTTCATCAGAACATTGGGCACCTATTTTAACATTCTTTGGAGCCTCAGGTGTCCCAATGTTCAAGGAGATGGTTTCACCCACCTTCATTTTTGACTCCTCTTCTTTCTGTTTCTCTTTATTTCCTACATCACTCGATGAAAATGAACTTTCTAGGGGAGTCAAGCCTTGAGGAATATTGTCATTTTCTATGGATATAATTTCCTTGGGCTTAAAAGGTTCATTTTGAACGAAACCACAAATGCTCTCATTGTTAGGGAAGACTTGCCAAGATTCTATATTGTTAGGGATATGTGGAAAATATAGAGATTGAAAAGTACAATCAGGTCTATGTGGCAAAAGTTGCTGAGTAGGAGAGGCTGCAAAAACAACTAACTGATCAACCATTGAGTTCAATTCCCTCTTAACATGAGTGACGTTGAAAGATATTATGTTCGAGATAAGCGCCCAAACAATTTGGGTGTATCGTTTCATCAACTTGTTTCTAGGAGAGTATATCTTGTGTACTAGGTTCACAACAAACTCGGAATCCCCAAAAACTGAGAGGTGACCACAACCAAGATTATAAGAATTTTCAATGCCTAATAATAAAGCTTCAAATTCAACAACATTTTTCATGCAAGCAAACTCCAACCTACAAGAAAAGTTGTGGATTTTTCCTACAAGATAAATCAAGACAATGCCAGCTCCATTTCCTTCATTTAAGCATAAGCCATCAAAGTGCATGTGCCACATACCATCATCCAAATCGATTTGTTCCAAGGGAATGTTATCCTCCTCAGCAAATATGGTATACACTCCTAGGTCCTCTTCGATACAGTTTACATTAGGCTGTGGGACAATTTCTATGTAAGGTGAAATCCTTCCCTCTCTAAGGACTATAATGTTTTTACAATTCTGAGGAATAGATAAATGTGTCCCGTCGAGTGAGAGGTATCCACCTATTAAGGCTTGCCAATATCTTCCCAATATGATTGAGTAATTTCTTACTGGCATATCGATTACCTGAATACTAAGGGTTGTCTTTATTTCAGGGTGTGCACATGAAACTAAGGTCACATATTTAATCTCTTATATGTTCGTTTGTTGTAGACTATTATAGGAGAGCATGCTTCTGACATTTTAATTTGCACATGACAAGCCTATCTCTTCCATAATAATCTTTTACATCACACTTGGGCCCAAACCACCACCAATGAGGCAACAATGGACGATCTTATCCATAATCTTTACAGAAATATAAAAAGGGGTATTTTTTACAGGGTATCTAAAGTTGTGTACACCTACTTTATTTACAAAAGAATCCTCTTCATTTACCTCTTCAGAGAGGTTGGCTACAACATAATCTTTTCCTTCCATGAATTATTTTAGATGCAGCTATTGTTCAAGGACGACAACCATGTCCAGAAGGGTTGCATCTGATTTGATGTTGGCCAACTGATTCAAGATATTGTACTTGGAAGAGGGGAGAGAGGAAGTTGTTCCTTGACTGTCAGGAACCTTAGGAACCTGAACAGTAGCAACGGGTGAGGATGAGCTCGGGCTAGAAGAATTGCGGGGAGGGTCAAATTTTCCTTTGGGAGAATACGCTTTGGAAGTTTGGTCCTAGTATTGATGATCATGACATCTTATGGCTCTGCAAAATCCAGGACAACGATGGTAGTTTCTAGTCTTTTACCAAAGATTTTATCTTTGACACTCTTCCTTACCTCACATGTGGCTTCCTCGTGGTGTTCCTCGTAGAAGTTACACCAACTTCGAGGCAAGATAGCTTTAGGCTGAAAATTGTTTTCAATCGGATTTCTAAAGGGGGGTGCAGAAGAGGATGAAGCTCTGGGGGTGACAAGAAAGACATTTCCTTTTCACTCATACATTATCATATGATTATTCATATCTTGTACTAGTTGTAAGAGGGTGAACATGTCTGTCTGTTTAACCGATTCTCCCTGTGGAAGACATGTTCTTTCAAGTTTTTCTTCATACTCTAAACAAGTATGCAGAGTGGAACCGAGATTATCAATGGATTTTTCCTTGAGCCTATGACGATAGGGGAAGGTAATGCATTGTAGTAATGCATGAAAATAGCTTGGTTTTGAGGTTGAATGAGTTCATGGATTTGATTGTATAACTTAGTGAAACACAAGTTGAAGGACTTGATGGTTTCACCATATTTATAGGCGATGTTATTGTATTCCCTTAACTTCTCGACCGAGATTTTGGGTTGCCTATAGGTGGACGTGAACCAATAGATTAAATCCTCCCAAGTAGACATAATATTAGGAAGAAGGTCAAAGAAATCATCCACAACCTTTCCTTCCAAGGAATTGACGAATAAGCGCATACAAGTATCATTGTCATTTCCCCCTATGTTGTGACAAGCATTAGAAAAAGTCACCAGGTGTTTGTTTGTAGAGACAATGTTATTTCTTGAAAACCTGGGAAGGTTTTCTTTGAATTTAGGAAGTGGACGAGTAGCAGGTGCTAGTTTAAGAGGAGAGGACACATGTCACGTTGTGGTTGTGGCATCTTCTTCAAACTGAAAAATCCCATAATTTTTAATGACTTTGGTGGGATTTGTGGAAGACTAGACATGGATATGGTGGATATATAAGCTACTAATCACTGACGAAGATGAATAGTGAGAAGAGGAAGCACTTTCGGTGCCACTATAGCCACCACTAGATGCCATCTTGTGGATGATAGGTGAGGGAAAGAAAGACGAATTGGATGAATCAGACAAAGTTCTCCTTAGAGAACTTTTTTGGGTAGATAAAACAACATAACTTCTTCCTATTTCAACAATAGGATTAATTTCAGGTGATAAGCCTCTTCTTCTTCTAGAAACACGAGAGTCTAAGGACATGGAAGTAAGCCCAAAACTGAAGTAACAAGAAGGTTACTGCTGATTTCTAGGTTGTCTATGTCTAGCTCCCCAACGTTCCTGGGCACTAATATCTCATTCAATGGCTGCCCATGAATTATTAAGCTCAAAACGACTATTGGAAGTGTCTAAAATGGTGTTAAACAGATTCAAAGCAATGTTGGTATGATCTTGAAGACTGAGCTCAATATTGGGCTACCTTGCAACATGCACAATCATTAAGAAATAAAACAATCAAAAAATTAATATCAGAAAAATAGATGTATTCGATGCTAATCAATCATAAAAATTAACCAGAGAGATATTAAAGATCTCCCCAGTATGGTCACCAAATAAATGTTGAGGAAAAGATATGAAATGATCTCACTCAAGCATTTTCAAATTCTGCTTGGCTAAAGAAAAATAGACAGGAAAACCACCCTATGTTTATAGCCATCAAAATTAATATCCTAACTCACAAGTATTTATTACAAGTTCTTAGGCTAGTCTTTTTATAAATAAAATCTTGCTGGAAAATTCATAATTTATATGATTTTTTGAATATAACAGTTGCTGAAATAAATATGGAGACAAAAGTAAAGACACCAAGTTGATAATCAAGATGGATGAGACATAAAGCAATCCTTTATTTCATTCCAATTCATCAAAGAGTCATTCTCTTTACAAAATTTCGTGAAGAAGTTTTGGACCAAAGTCAAACTTAGACGTCCCCGATGAAACATACAAAAGGACCTATGACATAAAATAAAAAAACTAAACTCCAAAAGCTGGATTAGATTGCCACAGATTGTTTCCCACTCGAATCTGCACAATATCCTTTGTCAGTCATGAAAACTAATTCACAAACATACAAGTCTACACAGACTATCAAAGATAGATCAACACCTCTGAAAAACAAGTGTCTGAATGATGTAATTCATCCCTGAATCTTGATGTCTATAATAAGACTTTGCTATCATAAAAAAAAATAGGCTTGTGATAAATTAAGGAATGAATGAAAACTGAACTATCTCAACACAAACTGAAAGAACAAACCTTAGTATGCTTCTCCTTCTATCCTCCTCTCGTTCCTCCCTTTCCCTTTGCCTTTAAGAAAATTAGAATTGGTTGAAGTACTTGAACTACTT
>JZKD02S1844276.1:208325-220347 GCA_000966675.3 Picea glauca
ATCCACAACGATCCATTGTTCTTTGTCTACAAGAAGGTCCTCCATCTTGAGCTTTCATAGCTCAAAGTTTTTACCGTTGAACTTCTCTATCTCGATTCTAGATGAGCTCGCCATTTCTCTTTCTTTACTCGAATCTCCATTGCAAAAGCTCCCACTAAACCCAGGTTTATCACAGACCTAAGATAAACTTGATCTATCAAGATCGAGCCAAACCCTCAACAACAAAGGCATCCATCTGAAGCCAAAAACGAGCTCTAATACCACATGTAAGTTTTAAACCTGCGAAGTAAATAAATGCATATAGATTCTTAAGCAATACATAAATTAATCAATGGCTCATACACAGAGTACACAGAGATTTTATACCGGAAACCCTCAACCGGGAAAACCTTTCTTATTTTCATTATATCGAATTTCACCATTCTCCATACAATATATACAATGTTTTTAGGTATTCCTTAGATACCAAAACCCTAATCCCTTAATCCGAGATTAATTTACAAATCCGCTAAACATAGCAAAAACCGCCCAAAAAAAATATTTCGGGGCCCTGAACGCTATGCGTAACCAGGGGGGGCGCATACCTGCCCCCCCCCTGAGACCCCCATAGGATATTCAGACGCAGTTGTCATATCTGACGCACCCACACACACACACATGCAAAGAATATAACACATACCCAACATGCTCAACCAATTGACGACCTTAACAAAATCTTGAACTGATCTATTTATACATAGATCAGTCCACAACTACCATGAGTGTGATATGGCCACTCCATTCAAATCCTTACGTCTACATGTTCTTCTGTCAGACTATGCGTGCATCCTTCTATCATACGCGAGCTCAAATCGACATGGACATGCAGGAAAAACCATCCATAGGGGTACCTCGGGCTGACAATTTTGTCTCCATGTCCAGACCTTCCATGTTTTCTATTTATGGAGTGAGTTGAGGTTTCAACCACCACTCCTTATTCATTAACTATTTTTTCTATGGATCGCAACGAGGCTTAATGCCTAGGGGGCGGACATGCACTGCTCTTGGAATGGACGTTTTATAAGCATGTGATTGCGGGGCCATCGAAAGTGGTTTGAACTCACACCACTTTTGAGCCCACAATTCACCACCTTCCTCCACGTAGCTCTTTCACTACACCACGGTTTCGATTGCGGAACCGCTCAAGAATTTTATCGATCGAGCAAGTTACGTCCCCGCAATGAAGCATGGTCGTCGATCTGGTGCAAATCTGCGATCTGGGAAACCCTGCTACATTTAGTGCTACCGCTAAAGTTTATCCACCCACCAACTCTAGGATCCATTAAAAATCATGCATGGAGATGGTGCTAATCTTGGTCGTTGAAAAAGAAAACGTCCCGGAGGATGATCTCCCACAGCTGACGGGGCAACCTGACATCATTATGCTGATATGTCATGGACGGAGGGGTGACACATGTCACTCAAAAATGAGTTTGAAGATATGTCTAAAAATTCTTGAAATGAGTGCCATGTGTCAGTGCTAAATGGATGCCACGTGTCTCTAACAAATGGGTGCCAAGTGTCATGCTTGATGAGAGTGCCACATATATGAATTGATGACTACCACCTAATTTGGCACTTCAGAGCTCGGGGGCGGTTTGCGTGTAGAGCTGGAGCTCCGAAGTGAACGACAACTGTCAATCTGAAAGGATGTGTGGCGCATGATCTGCAACTCTGGGAGAAATCACTCCAGATGAAGTCGGGGTTGGAGATGCTGAAACTCCCAAAGCCCAGATTCCCGAAGTAAATATCGACCGTCTAATATGAAAGGACCTATGGCGATTGATCTACAACTTCAGGAGAAAACACTCCGGATGAAACTGGGAGTCGAGATGCTTAAACTCTCGAATCCCAGATTCTCAAAGTAAATAATGACTGTCCAATCTGAAAGGACGTGTGGTGCATGATCTGCGAATTCGGGAGAAAATGCTTAGGATGAAACCGAGAGTTGAGATATTGAAACTCTCGAAGCCTGGATTCCTGAAGTAAATAATGACCGTTTGATCTGAAAGGATGCGTGGCGCTTGATATTTAACTCCGGGGCTTCTGTCTGGCGCTAGACTCCACACAACTTTGATCTGTTAAACACACACAAGTCGTTGATATGAACTGCTCCTGGGATCTTCGCCATTGAAAATTGAACCCGACCGCTGCTTGCATTTTAAGCCCGAAATGGGCTGCTTTGAATGTTGCGTTTTGTGCTTAAGGTTGATACCTGCGTAAACAAAGGACTTGGACAACCTCTTGTGAGCTTAATCAATGGAAAATGAGATGACCAATAATTGGACCAAAATCACAATATGTGTTCATCCTTTAAAGAAAACAGAAAAACCTTGAGCCGAGGATCAGTCAAACAAGACGCTAAGGAAAACCAGATCATTGATCGGAAAGGGGAATTGACTTTATCAACCAGAAGGGGGGAAAAATCCTAGGAATGGTGTGCGGAAAAGGCAAAGGCAGAACAAGGGTGAAGACTTGGGTTTTCACAACAAACACATACTTTGAAAACTTTATGTGATAACATTTGGTTCCACAAGGGATGGCATGCTCCCCGCGAGCTGCCAAGAACGCGCAGTTCCAGTGCCTTAGCTTTTGGGTTATGGAGTCACATATTAATATCGAAAATAAAAATAAAGTGATAATTACAATGGTGGAAAGCCAATCACGACTTAGACAAAATACTTTTTCAGAAAATTTCCATTCACAGGGCCACCCAAAACTTCATAATCCTCCAAGTTTTGCAATTTATAAGTGTTGTTTGGAAATACCTCAGAAATATTGAAGGGACCAATTCATAAGGCTTCCAATTTACCATGTTTTCCTTTGTCTTGCTTGGGGGCATCCCATTTGAGCACCATATCTCCCAACTGAAAATATTCCCTGCTTGCCCCCTTATCAAAAGCTCGTTTTATTTTCTGCTGATGGTCCCGAGCTTTATCAAGCAGTTGTTCCCTAGTTTGTTGTACTTCTACCAACTGTTGTATCCTCCTGATGATATCTTCAGGTTCTCCTTGGTAGTCCTGGAGGAATTTGGCGATAGACAAGGAAAGATGAGTAGGAAAGATAGCCTCAACCCCATACACAAGCTGAAAAGGGGAAACACCAAGCGACCTCTTTGTTGTAACTCTATCGACCCATAATGAAAATTTTAGCTTTGAGTCCCATGAACTCTTGTTGTCTTCTAACAAATTTTGGATGATCTTTATGAGGATTTTGTTGGAAGACTTTGATAAACCATTTCCTTGAGGGTAGTAGGGATTAGAGTATATTAATGTAATCCCATACTGCTCACATAAATTAATTAATGTTTTAGCTCTGAAAGAAGCAACATTGTCTGTAACAATCTTTCTTGGACAACCAAATCTGGACATGATATCCTCAAGGAAGCTTATGATTACCTTGTGTGAGGCACTCCTTGTAGGGATGACTTCTATCCATCTAGTAAAATAATCAGTGGAAGTCAAAATCCACCTATGCTGGCCACTTGAGGCTGGGTGGATCTCTCCAATGAATTCAAGACCCCACTGTTGAAAATGTCTAGAAACCATTACAAGTTTCAAAGGCAAAGATTTGAGCTGCTCCTTTCCAAAAAATGTTTGACACTTGACACAAGCTCTAATATTTTCACAAGCATCAATAAAAAGGATGGGCCAGAAATACCCAACTCTGAGGATCTTATAAGCTGCGGTCCTCCAAAAATGGTGCCCCCCACATGAGATGTCATGAAAATTAGTCATATCTCTTTGGGCCTCTTGTGGATCTAGACATCTCAGTAGAACTCCCAAATGATCCTTCTAATACAAAACCTAATCAATGAGACAATATTTGATTGCTTTGAGTTTCAAATATCTCACCTTGTTTTTGTCCAAACCATCAAGATGCCTCAACTTCTGTAGAAAATATATGCTGTCTTTATACTAGGTGCAATCTGCTAAGTTGCGACTGACATGAGAGTCTTTATCAAAAATCTTAGTTTGCTGATTTTTTGAGTCTGTATTCATGAAATTAACCCCCAATGCCTTGCAATTTTATTCAACCGGTAACCTGGCTAAACCTTGGCCTTTCAGCAATTTGGTGGGTTTTATTTCCAGGTCAAACTCCATAATTTTGGCAATCCATTTTCTTCTCTTCCCATCTATATCAGGCTGGATCAATATCTCCTTTACTGAGGTCGAGGGAACATATGAAATATAATATTTGAATGAAAAACATGTAATCTAAAATCCTTGAGGGATTTGACCAAATCATAAGCCTTCTTTTCCATGATATCATATCTTATTTCTACATCCCTCAACACTTTGCTGAAAAAGGAAATAGGCTACTCTAACCCCTTTTTATTTTTTTGTAGCAAAACAACAACCAATGTATTAGATGAGGAAAAAGAGAATATCATAAATTCCTTAGAATAATCATGGATGATGAGAACAGATGCTTCAGTGAAAGCGTTTTTTATTTGGTCAAAAGATTCTCGAGCTTCAGAATTCCATTTCACCTCTCTTCCTTTTCTAAGCATGGTTGTAATGTGTTTAACCAACTCAACAAAATTAGAAATGAACCTACTCAGAAAGTCAATTTTACCCAAGAAAGAATGGACCTATTTCTTAGATTTGGGAAACCATAAGGCCTAGATGGCCTCTACTCTACTTGGATCAATTCTCACCCCTTCAGCTGACATGACATGCCCCAATAATTTTCCCTCTTTCATAGGAAACAAAGATGTTTTAGGATTGAGGGAGAGACCAAAACTTTTGCACTTAAAGAAAACCCTCTCCAGATAATGAAAATGCTCTTTATCGGACCTTGAGAATACTATAATGTCATCCAGATAGATGACTATGAATTTGTCTTTCTCCCCAATAAAGGTAATGTCCATGGCTCGCTGGAAGGTTTCTCCTGCATTCAACAATCCAAAGGGAATTTTAGCATACATGAATGTGCCCCAAGGAGTAGTGAAGGCTATCTTCTCTCTGTCTTCAGGTATGACAAATATCTGATTCTATGTAGAGAAGCCATCGATCATAGACATCTTGGATGAACCAATCACTCTCTGTAAAATGTGCTCCATCTTTGGCAAGGGGTATTTGTCCTTTTTGAAGCTCTTGTTCAAATTCCTGAAGTCTACACATAATTTTATTTCCCCATTCTTCTTCCTCACAATCACCAAATTAGCCACCCATTCTGAAAATCTCAGGGGGATGATGATTTGTGCACCCAACAACTTTTTCATTTCTTTTTCCATAATAGGCAACAACATGGGATTTATCTGTCTGAGTTTCTGCCTCAAAGGTTTGGCGTCTTCTTTCAAAGGGATTTTTTGTTCAATGATGATGGTGTCATATGTTCTCAAATCTTCAAATTTCTAGGAAAACACATCAACAAACTCCTTCAGAAGCTTGACATATTCATCCCTTTGCTCCTTTGACAAACTACTAGACAATTTGACATATTTTGGGTCTTCCTCTGTTCCCAAATTGCATTCAGTCACATTAGCATTTTCGGTCGAACCTTTAACCTTTACAACAACATCATTTCTATCAAACAATCTCTCCAAAGGGAATAGTCGCTTTGGAATATGGTTACTAGTAAACTGAACAATATGATGGTCAACAATTTTATTAAGAAAAACATCATCATGAAGGCCTTCTTCAGAATCCTGATCCAGATCAATATGCAAATCAGAAAATTCGTCCATAGTCTCAAGAAACTTTTTTATCTCAAGATCATCCTAAAAAACCTTCCAATGTTTGATATTTTTAAGAATAGAGGGCCTGTATTTTACCTCCACATCATACTTGAGTTTAGGGGGCAAAGGAACCCTGCACTTACTTGCTGAAACAACCAAGGAATCTTCCAAAATGTTCTCCTCTCTTGGAACAAAAGAGATATTAAAATCCAAGAAGAAACTGCCAACAAGATCCCAAACATCATTTCTGTAGGCCCTTAACCTGTGGTGCTTAGCCTGATACAATTTTTTGACATGATGTACAATTAACTCATCATCTCCAAATATTGATAGCTCCTCAATCTTCATGTCTTTGCTAGCTCTTAAACCCAAAACAAGTCCCTCATATTCTTCCACATTGTTTGTTGTTTCAAATTCAAGCTTAAAAGACAGAGATATGGTCTCTTGGGTAGGGGAAATGAAAACTACCCCAACCCCAACACTTTCCCTGGAAGAGGCTCCATCAAAAAACATTTTCCAAACATATATATTGGAAGGGGGAGTTTCATAAGAGGTGATGGGCTGCTTTCTGATTTCAATAGGTGCTTGAGGTCCATAAATGATTTGTAACATACTAGTTCCTAGATCAATGTCTACTGCAAAAATGGGGTGGTTGGTCAGATTTTCTTCATCATTGATAATGTAAGAAAGTTGAGATTCCCTGTAAATCCTTCTATGCTCTCCCCAAAACACATGAATAGTGGCATATGGAAGATCCATATGCAACGTGCCCCCCAGTCTTTTAATCCAAGATCTAGACACAAGCATCCCAAACTTAGGGGGGACATCAACCACCACAATATCCATGAAAACACTTTTCATTGGCAACTGGAATAAGGAAACATCCAAGTCTTTTATAACCTCAAGGCACTTCACCTTTCTGGAATCGAATGAGTACAGGTCATGGTATTTTTTTGTAACTTCCAACTAGAGTTCCTCCATGACAATCTTAGGCATGAGATTGTGAGATGCCCCTAAATCCATCAAGTAGTTGTGCAACACCTTATCATGGATGTTCAATGAGGTATAGAAAGGTGGGGATGAGTCATCTCTATCGTCAACCAAAGGTCCTAATATGACAACATGATTTTCATCTTGGAGGTTGACTGAATTAGTGGAATGAGATGAAGGCTCAAGCTGCAACACTTTGGAGAGGTATCTTTTGAAATCCTCAATTTTAACTAGCTCCAAGAAAGGTACAAGAATTTTAATCTTTTGAATCTCATTCTCAAATCTAAAAGAAGAGGGAGGCTTCAAAATCTCCTTTACTTCTGGGATAGGGTTCTTAACCACTGTCTGGGGGTTTTGTTCCTCTTTTTCTTTGCTTCTAGTTGCCACCTCTTTAGCAAGATTCTCTGCTCTAGTAGGCTAATCATGAATATCAGGCTTTCCTTCTTTCCTCTTGGACCTTAGGTTGTATCTATTTGGACTGCCATTGGTCCTTTTTCCTTTTCTCATCTCATTAAGCCAATTGTCCATGAGAGACTCTTCATATGCAAATTGAGTTAAATGAGGAGATGAAGATGTGCCACCAAGACAATGGATTTCAAGATCAACATCTTCTTCTTCTCCTTCTTCATCAGTAACCATATTATTTTGGAGAGGGGCTTGGACTTTTTTATCGTCCCTATCCCTATTTATTTGATCTCTTTGGATGATCTGAGGGGCATTATTGGGTCTTCTGAAATTACCCCTATTATCAAAATTTTGTGGGTTATTATAGCTTTGATTTCCTTCAAATTTCAACTTCTCTGTTTCTGCAGAAAGTGATTTTACCAGTTTTGTCAACTCTTCCACTTGAGGGTGGGCAACGAAGGAACCAGAGGTTGAAGCTTCATACCTACCTTTTCTTCTATCTCTATCAACCTTACTCCTAAGTTTGTCAACTGCCAATATATTGGACTCTACTTCAAGGGATGCATCTTGCATATGAGCCAAGTACGTAGCTCTTATTTCTCTCAATAGGAGGCAAAACTCAGTGTCAAAAGCACTAGCATAAGTAATCTTGGTGGAGGTTTCTGTGGGCCTAATTTTAGTGGGAATCTTATTGCACATCTTATTAAATCTCTTTGAGAAGTTTGAAATAGATTCCCTCTCTTCTCTCTTAAGTTCCCCAAATTATGTAATATAATAAAGGAAATATTTTTTTATCTCCCTAATGTCTTAAGAATGAATCATCCAGAGCTTCAATCCCATCAATAGATACATGAGGAAATTCCCTAAACCATTTCCTAGCCTCGCCATCAAGGATTTGTACAAAAACTTTCATCCACACATCTTCATTTTCAATGAGTTGAATATCTGCAAATCTATAAAAAGATGAAAGGTGTTCTTTTGCAGTTGTGTCTTCCTCCCCTGTGAACTTGGGAATGTACTTAAGGTAGTCTCTGGCTGGGAGAGCATTCATAGTTTGAGGTAAAACAAGAGGGGCATATCTAGCAGCCACTATGGCAACCATTCTTTCTCTAGGAGGATTAACACCTACCATTGGGATGTGGATTGCAGGAGAACAAGGGGGATATGGAGTTGGGGCAGGTACGACTGTAACTATGTTTCTAGGGGAAAGGGGAAAGGATTGATTGTTGGGGGAGAATGATATAGGGTTCAAAGGAAAACAAGTTTCCCCCTCTTTGGATACAACAACTTTAATAGGAGGAGGAGTAGGAAAGCCCAAAGTGGGAAAATCTTATAAGCTTATGGGTCTAAGCCACTTTACAATATCATGGGAAACATGAGTTTCAAAACTTTCTCCTTCCAATTGAAGACTAGAAGGGGGAATTTCAGCAGGAAATCTTCCAAAATTTAAACTTATGGAAACTCCATCAGATGATATAAAAGGAGAATTAGCTACAACTACTGGAGTTTTATAAGAAGAATCATGTAAATCACCAGAGTCACTTGGTACAACAACTGAAAGTCCTTCTTCAGAGGCGTTTCCTTTCTTGATAATGTTCTATGGGTCATCTTCAGGTGTTGCTAGAGGCAGTTGTGGAGTAGACCTCGTGTGTCTACCTTTGGGAGCCACAACTGAAATAGTGGAGTAGCCAGGTGCAATTTGCAATCTTCAAGTTACTGATCTCTGATGCACCTTCAGAATCAAAATCTCTTTGTCGTTCTATCCCAGGGAAATTTATTCAATTCATTCCTCGGAAATGACACCATTAATGTTATCATTGAGAGTCACCCTCATATTGCAAGAGGATAAGCCCAATACCCATCAGAATGTTTGGTGGATGTTGGTTTTATGAGTGGAGGTCAAATGGACAAAACTCAGTACAAGATTGATTTTAATCACATAAAATGGACAAGAAATGAACATGGAAGTGAGGACCTCATTAATTTTAGTTAGTTATTTGAGTTTAAGGGTGGGAAGAAGGAAGACTTAGTGAGAAAGGTGGACAAGTCTGCCATGGGCATCCAACTTTCAAGGAACTTGGTGAAGAAAAACTCAGGCTCAAGAACACTCTTGAACTCAAGTCTCATATGTTAAAATATGTCACAACAACATAATGATCAAACCTACATCACAATGAAACTACAACAACTCGACTGGATCCTCCATGCCCAAGCCTTTTAGCGTAAGGGGAAATACGATAACAAGGAAGCTGAATAAAATAGGTCACACCACTACTGTAATCAAACCTACATTAAAATAGAATCACAACCCTTGACTAGATCCTCCATGCCTGAGTGTTTCAGCACAGTTTAAACAAAGAGATAAAAGAATATGACTTCTATTAATGCGAAAGTCTAAAATTTGATACATAACTAGAGAACAATTCTGGCATCAAAATATTACAAAATAGGGAGCTTTGCTCAACCAGTTGACGACCTTAACAAAATCTTGAACTGATATATTTATACTTAGATCAGTCCACAACTACCAGGAGTGTGATATGGACACTCCATTTAGAGCCTTACGTCTGCGCCTTCTTCTTTCAGACTGTGCATGCATCCTTCTGTCATACACGAGCTCAGATCGACATGGCCATGCAAGAAAAACCGTCCATAAGGGTACCTCGGGCTGACAATTCCGTCTCCATGAACAAACCTTCCATGTCTTCTATTTATGGAGTGAGTCGAGGTTTCAACCACCACTAATTTTTCATTAGCTTCTTTTTATCGGGATGGAAACGAGGCTTAATGCCTAGGGTGCAGCCACACACTACTCTTGGATTGGACATTTTACAAGCACGTGATTGTTGGGCCGTCGAATGTGGTTTGAACTCACACCTCTTTTGAGCCCGAAATTCACCACCTTCCTCCATGTAGCTCTTTCACTATACCACGGTTTCGATTGCGGGACCGCTCGAGAATCTTATCTATCGAGCAAGTTACGTCCCTGCAATGAAGCGTGGTCATCGATATGGTGCAAATATGCAATCTGGGAAACCCTGCTACGTTTCGTGCTACTGCTAAAGTTTATCCGCCCACCAACTCTAGGATCCATTAAAAACCATGCATGGATATGGCGCTAATCTTGGTGCTTGAAAAAGAGCACCTCCCAGAGGATGATCTGCCGCAACTGACGGGGCAACCTGGTGTCACTATGCTGACATGTCACAGACGGAGGGGTGACATGTGTCACTCAAAAATGAGTTTGAAGATATGTCTAAAAATGATTGAAATGAGTGCCATGTTTCAACACTAAATGTATTCCATGTGTCTCTAATATATGGGTGCCAAGTTTCATGCCTGATGAGAGCGCTACATATCTGAACTGATGACTGCCACCTACTTTGGCACTTTAGAGCTCGAGAGCGATCTGCATGTAGCGTTGGACCTCCCAAGTGTACGATGACCATCAATATGAAAGGACACATGGCGCATGATCTGCAACTCTGGGAGAAAGCACCCTGGATGAAGTCGGGGTTGGAGATGTTGAAACTTCCGAAGCCCGGATTCCTGAAGTAAATATTGACCATCCGATCTGAAAGGATGCATGGCGCTTGATTTGAAACTTCCGGAGAAAACACTCCGGTTGAAACCAGGAGTTGAGATGATGAAACTCCTGAAGCCCGTATTCACAAAGTAAATAATGACTGTCCGATCTGAAAGGACGTGTGGCACATGATTTGCGACTTTGAGAGAAAACGTTCCAGATGAAACCAAGAGTTGAGATGATGAAACTCCCGAAGCCCGGATTCCTGATGTAAATAATGATCGTCCGATATGAAAGGACGTGTGGTGCTTGATCTTTAACTCTGAGGATTCTATCTAGAGCTAGACTCCGCATAACTTCGACCTTCTAAACACATGCGATCCGCTGATCTGAATTGCTCCTAGGATCTTCACCATTGAAAATTGAACCCGATCGCTTCCTGCATTTTAAGCCCGAAATGGGCTACTTTGAATGTTGTGTTTTGTGCTTAAGGCTGATGCCTACACAAACAAAGGACTTGGATGACCTGCTGCGAGCTTAATCAATGGAAACAAATATGACCAATAATTCGACCTAAATCATGATATGTTTTCATCCTTTAAAGAAAATAGAAAAACCTTGAGCCAAGGAGTAGTCAAACAAGATTCTAAGGAAAACCATATCATTGATCGGAAAGGGGAATTGACTTTACCAACCAGAAGGGGGGGAAATCCTAGGAATGGTGTGCGGAAAAGAGACAGATGGAGCAGGGGTGCAGACTTGGGTTTTCACAAAAAACACATATGACCTTTGACAACTTTATGTGATAACACCTTCATGACTACTAATATGCCTTTGGACACCTTTATTACTCCACCTTGAACTGTACACATGTAACTGTTTCAGGATTAATCCGTAAGTGCGGACACGAACCAATCTCCCTAGATCCACCTGGATCTAGAACAAAGCAGGACAAAATAATACTCTTTCCCTAGATTTAGACTATTGAATGAACTAGGAAGCGTTCATAAGGTATGTCCATGATTCCCAATTTTGTTATTGGATAAATCCATAGGTGCAGACACTAACCGATCTCCCTAGATCCACCTGGATCTAGAACAAAACAAGACAGGATATGACACTTTCCTTAAGTTTTAGATATTGAATTTACTAACTAAAGAGGGATGAGTGACATACCGTTTAAATGTCTCTTCCTCTCGTTGTCGCCATCATAGCTCCATTCCAACGCTCATACAATGATGATCCTGCAAAAGAACGCAACCATAGTGATAGCAATAGCATAAACTCAATATAAACCTATGTATGTGATCAAGGAATCATACAATAAAACACAACAAGCTTTATAGGAAAGAATCATATTACTGTATCATATTAAATGT
>JZKD02S1844276.1:227870-243094 GCA_000966675.3 Picea glauca
TTGGACTTTTTAATTCCATAACTTTTCCATACAAAGATGAAATTTCGCATGTAAATAGTCAAAATGACTGGGGTGAAGTCAAGAATGAAGCCATGGCATTCACCTTCTCAAATTTAGCCCATAATTTCAGTGGCACGTCCCAAAGTGACATGGGCTTGTTATTGGCCGAAAAACACGTGCCAAAAGGAGGGCTAATTAGGGGCCTCCGAGGCCAAATTGGATCGAACGAGGAAAAACCATTTCAGCTACAGGTATGCAGACATGTAGAAGGCTGTCAATTCCGGTGTCCATCCTAGACGTTTTCCTAAATTTCAATTTTTCCCTGATCAGTCTCCCGACCAACTCCTTCCCACGTATCTTTCGAGGGCCATATCTTGCTCATCCAAAGTCAGATTTGAGCCAAACGAAAGTCATAGGAAATGTAGCGACCATAAATACAGCATGGGCATAAGAAAAATCAGTTTTGTGTCATTTTTGTATAGGGGAAAATCCTCCCAAGGTTCAGGCCCAGGGGGTCCCTTCACTGAAACAAGCTCAAATCGAAGCCATGCTTCGGTAAGCTCATAGGTAAAGTTATAGGCAACAAAGGTGGGGCATAATCAGGTCTGAAAAGTTCCTGAACAGTGGGAATTTCCTTACATACAAATACCAAAGCTCAAAGGTCCCTTTCCCTCCTAAGAAGCTTTGTGATTTCCCCACACCTTGGGGCTTCATCTCGGTGAATCCGGTAGCCATGGATGGCCGAAAACTATCCTAAGTCACCTCATCTACATCTACTAAACATGAAATCAATCAAAGAGTCTTTGGGATGACACAAATCCCAAGTAAAATGATGATGTGGCATACTAATTTTTGTCATTTTATGAAAATGACTTTTTGTAATAGTTTAATGTCGCGTGATTTACTTTTGGCTTGTATACATTGTAATTAAAAGATCAAATCAGATTCGATTTGATCCCTTTTGGATAAGTTTTACTTTTTTGATTAAAAAAAAAAAAAAAACACTTAAAGGGTTGGTCCACTTGTCACTTTTCCAAAAGTGACAAGTGTCTTGTGACCTAACCCTAAGCCTTCACCTCTTCTTTATAAATAATATGGATGACATTGTACAAAAGGGGGAGGTGGATGAATATAGTAACAAAGCTTTGCTAAAATTTTCCAAAGCTCTTTGGGTGTGTGATACTTGTTAAATTTTAGTTGTTGGACATGTCACTTGTTGGTTAAGGGTTGAGGGGTAGTAGTAAATACTTGGTATGTTAGCTATCTCTAGGAGGGATTAGTTAGCTAGGTGTTTGTTGTTGCTTCATTGGGTTGAACTTGCTTTCATTTTCTAACAACTTTGTTTAACTTGTTTGACGTGTTTTAGTGCATATTTTCTGAAGTGTTCAACTGTTTTCAGCCTTAGCTAGTGGTCAAGAGTCCTAGGGCTCCTTAGGACAACCCTTAAATAATCCTCTTAGTTGGTTGTTCATGCTTTCTTGCTTCTTTATCTCTTTTATGTAAATTTTTGTTATGATTTTCGGTTACTAACCTTGCTTCCCAAAAATGAAAAATTGACCATTTTGGTCAATTCCCCCCCATGGTACAACCATCTTAGTGGGATGTCATTTATCTTTTATGTGTAAATTTCTGTTTCATTTATTTCAGTTTTTTCATATATAATCACTAAAATTTCATTGTTTTCCTACAAGGATATAATCCGGTCACCTACTCTACTTCTCCTAAGCGGTTGGGGACCATCTAAAGATCTGTTTGAGGCAAAGGGGGAAGCAGGAAAATGAAGAAAAAACATCAAATCTGATTGGTAAATCCACCCAATCACTCTCATTTTAACTTTAAATCCACTTGCACTCATTCTAAAATTTTTGGCACATGTACCCATAAAATCTGAGTAGTTTGCTTATAAATTTCTGTTTATAAAATCTGATTTGTACCTTCGTAAATAATCATCACTATTTCTAATTTCAATAAGTAAACTTCCAATCCCCATACAAGGAATCATTTGGGGCTTTCATGCATATGGCAACCTTGCCGCTCACAAAGAGCCTCAACCCATTCCTTTGGGTTGAATGACATAATTGTTTACTTGTAATTAGTTGATTTTTTCATTCTTCATTGTATATTTTCTCGTACACTAATCTACAGGTGGCTTCCCCTAAAGGGGCCACAAAAAAATCAACAAGCTAAAAACACTCAGAAAACCACAAAACACTTGAAAACAAAGCACGGGTCCGACCCATACACATTAAAAATGAAACCTATATTATTTAGTTATATGCATACACATATTATTTAGACGTGACGTATATGTCACATACTTATTTACTTATTTTTGTATAAAGATTTAGATAGATTTCAATTTATTGACCATGAGGCATGCTTGTGAAAGCTATACTTGACCTCACCACGTGGATGGCCTGGTCCTTTATTTCAAGCAATTTCAATTTCATAGAATACTAAGTGTCAAAGCCAGGGAGTCTTCATTAGGAGCCCCTTGGAAGTTGTCTAGTTAGTATAAATTGAGTAGCCTTCCCTTAGTACCACATGGTCAAGGAGTTGAATAGCTCAAATTGGTTGGGATACTACATTGCTTGGGTAAGCTCAACTAAAACTCCCTTTAAGGGGGTCGCGGGCCTCTTCCTTTTTGTAGGTATCCTTCTTCCATCCAAGCGGATTTAAGAGCCTGAAAGCGCGAGAAGATAATCCCTGCTTCTTTGAACTGCATGGGGCACTATTCAACCTAACCACCGTGGTGTACTAAGACTACTCTTATTATACTAACTGGCACAGTTTCGGGATGTGTTTTCCTAATCGGGATAACCTTTAAAACAATGCAGTGGCCAATGCATGTGTTAATAACTGAAAATTCACCAATAAAATACATTTTAAAGTCAAACCTTTTGTCAGTCCACCCTTCATCCATGAACATAAATTGAAGCTGTAAATAATCTCCTAAACATAGCTATACCAACTCATAAAAGGACTACCCATATTGATTTACAACCCCACTTTTGATTTGACAGTTTTCCGGGATCACTTCCTGGGTCACCCCAGGGAGTACCGAGCCATTCTGGGCTTGTTTCCCTACCTTAAAATCTTTGAAAAACTTGCTCTTCACAATTTACAACCATTTGAAAATACTTGGTTGTATATTTTGAACTCACTTTTCACCCTTATTTTTCACTTTTTTAACTTGAGGCATCCACTGGTCTATTGTCCAGGACCCTAGTTTACCCTAGGAACCCATTTTGGGCCATTTTCCAAGGCTTTAAGGGAGCGAACAAATCGTTGTTTGTTTTGTTTAGTTTGTTTTCCTAAAAATCAGAGAGCTTATTTTCATCTCATTGTCCATAATTTTCATCCCCCAGGCCATTTTGGCCATCCAAGAAGCTGAGGGAGGACAACACCCATGGTGGGTGGTCCTAAGAAAGACTTCTCGTAAGTCTTTCACCTCTCTTTTTTCCCCTTCTTTACCGCCTCAGGCAAAAGACCATCTGAGGTGTGGGTATTCTCTTCCTCGTGCCGAGCTATCAAAGAGGTTGTAACCGACTGCACAGCCAGATAGGATGGATTTGTCCCAACGAACAAATTTTCCTTATAAGAGGTCATAACATAGTACCCTCCAAAAATATTTGTCCTAAATTTTTTTCAATTTAAAGGCTTCACATATGATGAAACCAAGTAATATGATTTTCTTATGTTCCCACTTTCTTCATTCCATTGATGACGATCCATCTATGGAAAATAAATTCTTTTCGGTCTTAATTATTGGTGTCTAGTTGTTGTATACTTTTCATTCCTTTTATTCCATGTATTATTCTTGTAACTTCTCCAATTGTAGTGGTTATTGGTCTCTGATAATAGCTTGTTGAAGAGTGGTTTTGTGATGTCTTGTTCTATGAATATTGATAAGTATTCCATATTCTTCCTTGATAATGTTGATATCAACTTTCTCTTTTTCCTTGAAATCTTTCTTTGTAATGAGGGTATCGATATGGTTTCACATTTGACGGTTTTCCTTCACTTTGCACATGCATTTCATCTATCTTCTTTTCAACAACAATGGCGTCCTCTATCCTCTTTGCTTGGTCTTTGATTACTCTAGCCTTGGAGATAATACCATCATATTTGGCACGTACATCCTATAGATGAAGTTCAACTTCTTCAAGTATCTTCTTGTGACCTTCTTGAATCTTGTCTTCTTTCTCCTTTTGAAGCTACATTGTCATCCCATTAATCAAATTATGTCTTCCTTCTTCCATTCTGGATTCCATTTCTGATTTTACCTCTTCAATATTTAGGGATTCCTCAACCTTCTTGCAAATTTCCTCTTCATGTCTTTTGGTAGATTATTCATTCAACATCCTTGGTTCTTCTTTATTTTGATAATTCTTCTTTTCTTCTTTCAATATCTTAATCTCATCCAATGGATTTTTTTATTATGGTTTCATAATCTACATATCTCTTCATCTTTATTTTTCAATTCTCCAGTTGACTCATCCTTTTCCCACTTTCATTTTCTAGTCTTTCCTTGTTTTAATTTTTGAACTTATTTAACAAATGCTTCATTAGGGTCTCATATATTAGATATATCATCACCCTTTTTCTTGATCTTTTATTTTGCTTCTTTTAACTCCTCTTGAATTTTACACATCTCCTCCCTTTTTGTATCCTTCATCCATTTATTTGAGAAGAGTTTTTCAAATTCTTCCCATGTGATGTTTCATTTATTATCATTATCAATACTCATCCACCACTTCAAAGCTTCACCCAAAAAATAATCCGTTGAAGGAGTCATATGATATTCCATTTCCATCCTCAACCATTCCATAATATTGATTTCATCTTTATCTTCATCTCCCATAAATTGAGGTATTGTCATTGATTATTAATTGAGGTATATGCCTAACCCTCAACTTAAAACATCAATATATTAAAGATAATGATCTCAAATAGTTATAGTCCTTATTCCAATATAATCTTCCATGTTTTCTTTTTCCAATGGATTTTGAATAAGCTCAATCAAACATCCCAATCAAAAGTTATGAGAGTTTTATGTGAACATACCTTTGCAACCTTGATTTGGATTCTGTCCTTCTGACCGACCTTCCCTCTGATGCATTTATGAAATTTCATCCCTTATGAGTCTAGAATTTTGGCATGTAGTACTCTGATATGTCTTCTCTACAATGCCACAGGTCTGACCAAAATTTAATGTGCCAAGTGAAATTTATGGTAACTTTCCCAAACCTTCCTGATTTTTGGATTTTTTTGGAGAGCAAACTTGTACAAAATGCTACATGTCCATTATTGAATATCTGATTCTAAAATTTATACCAGAAATAATGTGGACTATATTCTTTCCAATGCAACCGATGGAACTAAATTTGGATCTTTAATGATTCATATATGACTATTTTCCCCATAACACCTGTTTGAGACTAGTAAAAAAGCCTTAATTTCCACCGCTTGTATCTCCAAACTTAAAATGAAACAAAACCTAAAATTTTGATCAAGCTAAATTCACTATGGTTTCTCAGTATCCTGAAAATTTTAGAGTTTGAAACATGACCCAATAAACATTATAGCGAAAGTCCCACAATGACTCGTTTGAGACTGATTTTAGGTATATTAAAACTCCATGACTTCCACAAGATGTATCTCCAAAAGAAAAATGCCCTAGAACCTAAAATTTATACCATTTGTACTTTGCTACATTTTCTTAGTGTTCGAAAAATGTCATAGTCTGAAACTTCACATAAAGGTATTGTGAAAGTGCCAATATGACTTGTTAAAAAATGAATTGAATATGAGTCAACAACCCTATCTTTGATATGATATATCTCCAAAATTATAGTGACCCAAAACCTAAAATGTTTACCAGAGGTACTTTGGAATGTCTTCTAAGTAACCTCTAAATTTCATTGTCTAAAGCATCCCAAAAAACAAGTTATAGTGCAAATGCCAAGATGACTCGCTTGAAGCAACAAAACCTTAGTATTGATGCTCTTGATACCAAATGTTATGATCCAAATACTTAAAATATCTCAACAAACCAGAAGTACACATTAGGTACACCAATCTGAGCGTGGATCACAACTTCAATATCGATAAGAGAGATGAGTTACACAATAACTCCTTAACGAATAGGATAAACTCCTCCAAATAACAAAATACATTCATACATCACACTTCATATGTCCTAAATAATGAATACATGATCTATATATATACTTATTCACACTCTACACATGAGGCCCCTTTACTATTAGGCTGACCCTATTACATATACATTTACAAATTATATGTACATTTAGCCCCATATGTGCCCTCCCTTGGGGTCATATCATATACATTTAGCCTCATATATGCCCCCGTTGGGTCATATTATCACAATATTTGTACTTGTTCAAATCCCACCACAATATCCCCAAATCTTGCGTAAAAATTGAAGAAACTACCACTGTCACCTTAGTAGGATCTTCCCTCATTTTAGTGATGGAATAGTTCCACCACAAGGGAGGCTTCGTTGGTGACCTCAAGGGATAAAATAACAATTTTATTAGCTAAGCCTATCGCGCCCCTATCTTGATCACCAATTTTTTGGTCTAGATCTTGGAAAGAGAAGAGATTGAAGGTGATTTTTGTACCTTCTCAAAACAAGAACACTTTGCAGCTAAAGTATGCAAAAAGATAGATTTCAATGGCTATTACAAATTTACAATAGAAAACAAGTATATGGAAACAATAAGTGATTTGTAACACCATCAATAATTAGTGCTCATAAATACTACAATTGACCATGAAAAGTAAGCATGCAACCACTAAAATGTTATCCAATTGTTAGAGGTGATTTTTGAGTGAATTAAGCCACCTTTAGATGAGTGTATGTAACAATTTAGTGTAGTTTATATGGGTGTAGAAAACATTTTACAACAACAACACAAAATATTACAAGTTTGATAGGGTTATAGTTAATGGAGTTAGTAGAATACTTGAGACATTTAAGAGAGAGGTTTTTAACAATCAATTTCACCACAAGAGTTGCTTCTATATTAGTGCCTTTATAGGGCTATGGAGTCTCAAATGCATCCAATATTGAAGGTTGATATACTTGAAACCAAGAGGTAGAGTCTAAACCCTAAGGTGCAAGCACATTTGGGCCTTAGGCTTTAGACTTTGAGGAGAAGGACGTCTAGGGTGCAAGCACTTTTGGGGCCCCAAATATCATTTCTCCCTTCTTGTAGCTTCAACTAGGTCAAAGATCAACTGTCTAGGGATAAAATCCTAAAGTGATATCACTTTATGGATTTAGTGTTCTAACCCTAGCAAGGACACTTCACAAATTTTGGACAAGTAAAACCTTGTGAGAGGAAGAATCATTTAATCCAATTCTATGAGTTCCTTTGTGGACGATGCACTTTCTCTTGAGCTACCACATTCTTAGGTGCTATTTTTTCCAATCCCCCTTTATCTGCCATCTTACTAGTTTTCTTTATCATATTTGCAAGTCCCCTTTTATATGGTTTCAAAATATAACATTGCTATTTGGGACCAGGGTGAGCACTGAAAGGGTAGAGATCAAGTTTGGATTGGATTTTGGGAGTCCTTTGCTATCATTCCTTTCTTTCCTTAACATCATTTTCTTATTCTTTTATTAGTAAATGAAATCAACCTCTGGGCCTTCAACCCCTCTTCTCATGAGAGAATGGACCATGACCCATTATTGAAGTTTAGTACACTATGAGAGGCTCCGGGATGGAAAGTGTTAAGTATGGTGGGGAACAAAACGCCACCATTGTGAGGGACCTCAGTAGTACCCATTTTCCATGGGCGGTGAAAACATGGGACTAGGGCATAAAAGAGAACCACCAAGGTGAAACAAGGCAACTGACACAATTTCCTAGGCTAGTGATCCATTATCCTACTTCAACCAAAGATCCTCATCCACATGCCCATCAAATTAAGAACAAAAAATTGCATGAGAGAAGGACTAACATACCTCATGGTGACGTTGGCTTACCATGTCCCATACTATGGGTTACTTGGATTTGATGAGCCTTGGTTGACATGTAGTTGTAAAGGTGAATGAGGGGGGATGCTAGGATTCCATTTGTGGATATGATGATGATCATCATGGTTAGTATCATGTTCTCCATTGAGGGCCATGAGACATGATATCCTCTAGTTACCTTTAGGCATGGATGGGTAATAGGCATAAAATTATCATACACTAAGAACCAATGATGATGGGAAGCCATATGGAAATGAGTTGTACAATCTTACAACCATGCACTTTGGTTTGCATGAGTTTCCAAATATTCAACAAAGGCATCTCCACCATTCTCTTGAGAATATTTTTCAGATTTATCATCATAATCATTCTTTTCCTTCTTATTCTTATTAAGAAGGAAAATAAGTCCCCAAAGAATCATAATTAAAACTTGCTTACAAAAATAAAAATATTAAGAATGATGAGAATTCCATGGAAAACAAGTTAGAAATTCTTATCGAAAAGGAAACATCAAAGTTTTCAGATGAACAAATCCAAGTTGTGGAAAATGGAACAAATAAATATCAAATCCATGTCACATCTCAAGAAGCTGGAAAGTTAATTGAAAAAAAGACATATTTAGATGTTGGAGTACAAACAATGGAAATTTCGATTGTAGATTCAATAATCAACAAAACAATGTCAGTTTATGAAGAAGATACAATACTTGAAGTAAACTGAGAAAATGATACACACAATAAGGGAAATTCAAGCTGCAAAGACACCTTATCAACATCATAATCACAAGAGAAAGTACCTTAACCATTCAAAATATCAACTCCACTCAGAAATAAACAAGTGACCTATTGTCCAAAGAATGTTGATGCCAATATAATTGAGAACAAATTATTTTGGTAATCATATAAGCACAACGTTCCACAAAGAATCAATTTATGATGCTCATATCTTTTTACAATTCGTCAATTTTGCTTAACACTTATAATTTCACATCGTCTCGTATCATCCAACATAACAACATCCATAACCAAGTATCATGCATATACAACACAAGCTAGATCAAGACATAAAGCCTTGCCTAAGTATTCTTTGAGGACAAAGCATTTTTAAAGGGGCACACAAAGTACAAGACATAAATATAAATATAGATAAATAAACAATTATCAATAATTAATAATGAAGAGACACCTCACAATGAAAGGCCACATCTCTTAGTGAAAGGGCACCCCTCTGTGGGTATATATATGACCCTCATTCTCATTTGTAATCATTCTATCATACATCATTACTCATACATCATTACTCATACATCATTACTCATACATTATATATATATATATATATATATATATATATATATATATATATATATATAATTTGTGCTTATGGGTTTCTTTGTGTTGTTCCAAATATTTTGGATGTGTGTGATCTAAACTGAGTTGGTTCATCAAAGAATAGAAAACCATTTTTCTAACCATTTAATGCTGAAGACATCACCCCACAATCTAGATGGATCTTCATGCTTCTAGCATCATGCTAACTATCACATTCTTTCAAGATATGTTTGATGATTATCAATACCGTGTAAGTCTCTTGAGAAATTAGTGTTCAATTCAGTTCTTTTTGACTGGAGCACATTTGGGTCTCCATTGTCTAAACATTTATGAAAATATCCTATAGTGCATTCTCATATATGAACCAATGTGAACTGGAAATGGAAGAGAATAAAAAATGCATCAAATAGGAAATTACATGGATTGTAAACGAAGTCTTGAAGCCTGAAGAAATTTAATCTAGATAGCATGGTATCTATTTCTTCTAGGTCATTGTTTTGGGTAAAATCTTCATTTAGACAAAGAAAATTCATTGCTTCATTATGAGAAAAGGTGCACGAGGAAATACAACCACAGTGTCCAAGGAAACAAACTAGAGATAATTATGTGTATAATTGCAAAAAATAAAATGGTTATGGACTTGCAAAACAAGAATTAGTGTCTAAAGATTTGTAGGAATTCTAAAAGTAGGGAATTTTACTTTTCCTTGTCAATATTCCTTGAATCAAAGAATATCATGAATGATAGGTGGATCTTGAAATGCCACAATAGCAAGGTTAAGCATAACTCATTTTTTTTTGTTTATCTTTAATAACAAAGAAAGGCAAGTATAAATGTATATGATTTAGTTTGAAACATAAATAAGCCTTCGAAAAATATGAAAAAATGTTTTTTTCAAACTTGCTAAAGACAATCAAGAACATAGTTTCCCATGGGCTATGCTAATAAAAATGGAGAAAACCAATCCATTCATAACATTGCAGATAACAAAAGATCTTGTAGATATTAGTAAATAAATAAATTTGGATGAGGAATCCAAACCTACAATGTTCTTCCTATTCCTTTTAGTAGGGAGACATATTCTGATCACTGCAATGTTCTTGAATCTATTCCCCGCTGTACCAACCTTTTTGTGTTACATAACTATGATGTAAAGTAATCCTTAGCCATTCAAATTTATGAAATTGAACTACCAAGTACATGAAGAGTCGCCACAAAAACAATAAAGATAAATATTATGATCTACATAGGGTTTACAGATTTTCATCCTATAGGTATTGTTGCACGATCAAAATAAAGTGTGCCTCTTTTTTTTTCATCAGAGGTGCCTCTTTTTTTCTCATCAAAAATTTGAATTCCCAAAAATTTGAATTCCCAATAGTTACTCAATGTACGAAAGGGGGGTTAATGGACAAATTCTCCTATATGCATTCACGCCCTAAATTATTTTTATTGCTTACTTGAAATATTTGACAAAAGCTTAAGACCATAATGATTTACTAATAAAGTGTGCCTCTTTTTTTTCTCATCAGAGGTGCCTCTTTTTTTCTCATCAAAAATTTGAATTCCCAATAATTACTCAATGTACGAAAAGGGGGTTGATGAACAAATTCTCCTATATGCATTCACGGCCTAAATTATTTTTAAATTCTCCTATATGCATTCACGGCCTAAATTATTTTTATTGCTTACTTGAAATATTTGACAAAAGCTTAAGACCATAATGATTAACTAATAAGGCTCTTTTAAAAATGACTTATATAATGATGTTTTTTTTAAACTCATTGGTGAACACTATGCACCTCTAGAAATTGAGGTTTAGGACTAAAAAGCCTTTCATATTTATAAAGTTCTAGGCAAGAAACTGTTGCTTCAATGTTTTGGATGCGATTTCCAAAGATGGGCAGCTTTTGTAAATCTTATCAATGACAAGAGGAGGTTTTGAGAAAATATGACTATTTGTTTATAGTCCAAACAATTGAGTAGTTGGATGGTAAGAGTCTTATCCTCAAACTACTTCTTAGCATCACAATACAATTATGTCTTTATGTAACATGCATATTCATTTAATTTTTTGAGTTTAATAGTGTAACATGTCTATATATATATTATTTGTTTGTAGGGTTTTGAAAAGTGAGTAAGAGTTTAAGGGACTGATATTTTCATGAAATTATTGAGAATAAAAAAAGTATGTCTTTATGTAACATGCATATTCATTTAATTTTTTGAGTTTAATAGTGTAACATGTCTATATATATATTTTGTTTGTAGGGTTTTGAAAAGTGAGTAAGAGTTTAAGGGACTGATATTTTCATGAAATTATTGAGAATAAAAAAAGTCAAGTATAATCTTATTTAAAACTAGTTATGGAGCATGGAAGAACAAAAGGCTTGTAACAACTGATAGTTGGAATGGTGAAAATGGAAAGGCAATACAGTCAAACACATAAACAATTAGTGAAGTGATATAACATTTCATGAACACCATGAAGTTATTAAAAATGTTGCTATCAACTCAATTTTTTTTTTAGGTTAATATCCTAAAATATTATTTGGTATAAAATTTTAAAATTTATAAAAAACTATTGAGACACTTAATTTGGGGAATTAAGGAAGATATATTTGAAAAAGAGCTATGGATATGGTAGTTCACAAATGTTTTCTAGATTAATATCTTTTCTATGCATTTTGTTATATTCTTGTCATTGTTTGGAACAATTACATATGTTATCAGTAAACTGTTATCGGTAAAACTATTACTAGGTTTGAAAGATAGAGTAAAGTGTCTCTCACTATTTCAAATCATAAAATGAAAATCTTAAGCTAATCTATTTAAGTTGACAAAACATCCTATCTAAATCCCATCACTTGTACTTTACCGTCACTAACTTGTTTTCTTTGCCACCTTATTTTTGGTCATTTGTAAACACTAATATTTAATCTTGATTTCTTTATATCCAATTTTATCTTATTGTCATTAAGATAGTTTCTTTAGCTTGTAATTTTATTAGACCAATACTCCTTTTTTTGTTTGTTTGTTATGCTCTTCAAGCTATAGTGAAACAACCATGGGTTCAAAGGTGAAAATTGTTTCATGAAGAGTATGTCTAAAGAAAACTATGGAGACTTAGGAAAGATTCTTTCCAATATTTTATTTTTTGAGCATAAAAAACCTTCTTATCTTTTTATCTCGTCACATATATATGGAGATATAAGAAATATTTTCTCCAATCTTTTCTAGGATACAAATATATTATTATTCTCAAAAGTATTGGAGATAATCTTTCATAAACCTCCAATATTTTTGGGGTGAATCCATGAAGATGGATAACACTTTTTAATGAAATGTGGTGAAGAAAATTTGACATTTTTCATATTTTTTTGAATCAAAGCCCTCAAAACTAATATACACCTTGTGAATTTTGATGTGTAATTAAAAAACAATTTGTAGGTAATTGTGCTTTCTTTCTAATGAGATTTTCCCAAAAAAATCAATGTTATTTAACGTGTCAAATTTTCTTTTAATTAAATGCTTGTCCTTATAAATTTATGGAAAATTTAACAAGTGGCTTTTGTCCTCGACATATAATTCAATGCTCTTTTTTTTTAAATAAAAAGAGACTATATTACGTCATGCTCTAAAAAAGAAACACTTGTCAAAAGATTACAATCAGACTCGCCACCTTTTCTGCCACAGGTGTGGAAACTAGGACAAGTGGCACTATCTACTGTGCATGGTGGCACTGTGCATAGAAATAACATATGTTTGAGAACTATAGAAACTTTCCACATGTTCTTCCTTGTATATGGATACCAAAACATGCAGTCTGCTCTAGAGTTTCATGTAAAAAAGAAAAGAAAACAACTAAGACTAGAAAATTAACAATTGAAAATATAAACATGAGGCGAACTTAGGATTTCGTTCTGGATGACCGTGAAGGCATAAGGCTAGCATCAAGTCGGGAAGCAGCTCTTTGTGGGCTCGACTGATAGGGAATCAAACATGAAATACATGCACTTTCTTAGGAGGCTGTGGTTGTACATTTTCTCGGCTAAGGGTGGAAAATAGAGATAAAACCAACACCGGGGAAATACCTGCATGATAAAGAGTGAGGTGATAGAAATAAATGCCATGAATGTTGAAGGGTTATGGGTGGAGTCTATTGTACCAGTTCCTGTAAATGCCATTAGAGATGCTGGACCGTCCTGACACTCTATGCTATGCTCTGCATAAATGCAGGGCATGTCAAGTGAATTGGGGAGGGTGCTGGTGGCGAGGGGATTTAATTGCCTCTAATGCCAGCACATCATGTGACATGTGGTCTCTAGGCGACACCCCATCCGGGGGTAGGTGATCTCGACGATCTAGATCTTGGCAATGCTTTAGCAGTTGTGAGTCTGAATGATTTTGGGGATTGAGAATGAGGATTTTAGCTTGGGTAGTGACTCCTTCTTTGGCTAACGTGTCATCTACTTTGTTGGCTTCACGTATTACATATGAAGTGATGAGAATGAAGGTAGGATTAAGGGAGGCTTGTAGATGAGAGAGAGGGCCCAAGAGTCACCAACTAGGAGTTATTTTCTTTAGGTCCATGCTATTGATTATTTTGGTAACCAATGTGATAATTACTTTTGAATCACCTTCAATGATTAGGGGTTGCAGGTTGAGCTCTAAGGCTATTTGGATTCCCCTGATGAGAACCAAAATTTCTACAGAATTGTTGGTGTCATGTCCCAGAGGACCCTCATAGAGGTGTCAGATATTCCCTGTGTTGTCTCTTATAACCACCCCAAAACCTGTTGGTCCAACATTTCCTTTTGAGGCACCATCAAAGTTCATCTTCTAGAAACCTAGAGGAGGAAAAATCCAGATGTATGGGCTACGAGCTATAGGGGTTGGGGGAGAAAAAAGAGAGAGAGAATCCTTGGATGTTAGTTTCTTCCGTGAAGACAAAATAATGGATTCTAGTGGCTCTCTAGGAACATTTTCTGGAGTCCATGGTTGAATTTGAATAGTTTACCAAGTGCTCTCCACAATTCAAGTCCAGATGGTGGAGGGAGTGGAGGTCTGGGAGTGGAAGATTTGTCGATTCCTTTCTTTCCAGAGATTCCATACTATGAAACCTGGTAGGATATGCCATATTCTATTGAGGAGTGGGATTTTGAAGTCTCCAAGGCCCCAATTCCGAATAGTATTAACGACACTTGTTCTATCTCTTTTGGTTTTCCTTATGATGGTCGCAGTTTGATCCTAGATCATATTTTTGTTGGGACATTGATTGACGATGTGCTCCATTGTTTCTTCTTTTTGCTGGAATAAGTGAAAAATTGAGGGTGCAATAAATCCCCGATTTCAAGGTTATCCCAGGTTAGGAGCTGATTATGGACCAAAATCCAAAGGAAAGTGGAAACCTCTGGCCAGAGTTTGGTTTTCCATATTATCTTCCAAATATGACCTTTCGCCTACTAATGAAAATTCACTTGAAGTTGATAGGATTCTTTAATAGTGAATGTTCCAGTTGGGGAGTACCCCCAATGAAGAATGTATTTTTCTTCGCTGATGCAAATTTTTCTGTTTCCCACTGTTTCTTGCCAAGGTTGCATTTTGAAGTTTTCTGGAAGGTTGAGATCCAATGCAAGAAATTTCCAACCGCACCAGAGGGGGATTACATGTGTTGTTAAGACAAAGGTCTGAAACTTTGAGATTCTTCAAATATGGTAGATGGTTTTGGTAGAGGCGGAGGTTCTCCAATGTTTGCAAGGGAGGTTGTTGCTACCAAGCATCGATCCAAAATTGGGCCAAGTGACCATTTCGAACTTCCCAAATAGCATGTTTTTGGATGAGTGGGAGATTTCGCTAGGCTGCATTCTAGATGTTGG
>JZKD02S1844276.1:243144-253914 GCA_000966675.3 Picea glauca
AGTTCTTTAGGGTACTTTAACCAGTGCAACCATATTTTTGCTCCCATAAATTTGTTGAGATTTCTTGGGTCACGGAGGCCCAATCCCCCCAGAGAAGTGGGTTTTCATATTTTATCGCATCCTAATATGACCCATTTTTTCCCTTGTTTATGACCATGCCAGAGGAAATTACACTGGAGGTTTGTGATACTCTTGATGATGATTTGTTTTGTAGAAAGAGTTGAGAACATATATGGAATAATAACTTGAATCACCGCTTTTAGGAGGATGAGTCTAGCGGGGAGGTTTATAGTTCTTAAGGTATAAGATCTAAGGTGATTGAATATTGAGAGGAGAAGGGAGTCCCATGAAATATTCCAAGCCATAGAGTTTGTTAGGGGTAATCCTAGATAATTGGGCAGGAGGGATTTGTGTGGGATACCTAGAAGGTTTGAGATGTGCTTCTGAATAGCTAGGGGAGTGTTGAAAAGGAAAAGATGAGAATTTTCTAGATTGAAGTGGTACCAGAGGCTTCATTGAAGTTTGAGAGGATTTTTTGGAGTTGTATGACTTCTTTGGCTGTGGTGTTGTTCAAAGCATAATATCATCTACAAATTGTCTATGTGAGGCTGGAGGTTGGAGATCATGGATTGGGATCCCTTGTAGTGTACCATTGGAGACCAAGGCTGATAATTAGCGTCTTAATCCTTCAACCATAATGACAATAAGAAAAGGGAAGAGTGGATCCCATTGGAAGATGTCACAAGAAGGAGAAAAGGGCCTCGATGGGACATCATTTACTAGTATGGAGAAGAAAGATGAAGAGGTGAGTTTCATGATCCAGGCTATCCAGTGTTCATTAAGAAAGGCGTAAGAAGAGAATGCATGTATTTCCAGCTGAGTTTATCAAAAGATTTAGAGAGATCAATTTTTATAAGCATACCTGGAGTGCATGTGGATTTGAGTCAGTGAATCACCTCATGAACCAGGATGATACTATCCATGATGTGCCGCCCTTCTACATAACTTGACTGTTCCTTTGAAATAATGAGGGGAAGAATGGATTTGAGTCTGAGGGAGATTACCTTTGTGATTATTTTGTAAATAACATTGAAGATTGCTATTGGCCAAAAATGATTTGGGTTGGTGATGTGCTCCTCTTTGGGAATCAGGGTGAGGAAAGAAGCATTGAGGGAAGAGAGAACTTGTACATAATTTATGGATTCCTCCACAAGTTGCCAGATTTTTTCTCTAATCATAGGCCAATAGTGGTGGAAAAAATCGGTAGTGAAGCCATCCGACCCTGGGGCTTTCCCAGGGGGTATTTCCTTGATAGCCTGATCGACCTCCTCCCACATGATTGGTCTCATTAAGGATCTGTTATTTTTTGTGGTGATAGGGGTCAGAATGTGTTGCGTCACCTTGTAGATGACAAACATTTTGTCAACTGGGGGTTCTGAGAGTATCTCTTTGTAGTAGGCTACTAGATCCTTTTCAATGTCATCATGATCCATAAGTGTGTTTCCTTGTGAGTCCTCTAGCTTTGTAATCCGGTTGATGTAGTGTCTATGAATCATGGAGCCGTGGAAAAATTTGGTATTTCCCCCCCTCTTTTAACTATTTCACTCATGACTTGTTCTTCCATAGGATTTCCTCCTTCTTGTGACATTCTTCAATTTGTTTCTTTAGGATAACTTCCTCATGTAGCAAGGCATCTGAATAGCCATAGATAATAGACTCTTGTTGAATTTCCTCGAATCTTTGTTCAAGGTTTTTCTGTGCCAGGAAGATATAACCAAAAAAATTCTTGTTCCAATCTTGAAGTTGTTGTTTGAAGTATTTTAGGAAATGATGGAATTTTTACACCTGGGTGCCATGCTCAATTTCTTCTTGTGCCCACCAGGTTCTGGAAATATTCTAGAAGTATGGGTGTCATAGAAAAAATTTCTCAAAGAGAAATGGTTTGTATTTCAGAGTAGATATTGTGTCTATCCAAAGCTGCACTGGCCAGTGGTCGGAGCCTGTTCTTGGAAGGATGTTGGATTCAATGAGTGGACCTTCAAGCATTAGATTTTCTTATATTATAAATCTATCTAATATGATGGAAAATTGTTGAGCCCCCGCTCTCTTGTTGTTCTAGGTGAAAGAGACATTTCTAGTTTCAATTTCGATTAGATGGAGCCTATCGATAAGGTGGATGAATTTGGCACTATCTTGGTCTAAATGTTTCAGGCCTCCAATTTTTTCCTCTAAGGTGAGAATTGTGTTGAAATCCCCCCCAATATCCGTATTTCTTGTCCTCTTAGTGAATTAATGTAATCTAAGCTATACAGGAAGTGATCTTTCTCTTGAGCGAGATGAGGTCCATAAGAATTGGTGATGACTCTTGATTTTCTTGAGCCTATAGCTTGGTAATGGGCCGAGAGTGTACTAGTTGTTGAGAAAGCTAGATCTAAGATGATTGCAATAGGGTTCCAGAGGATATAAACCTCCCACTACCCCTTTTGAGTCCGTGTAAGTGAATTTACAATGCCTCCAACATCTTATGAGTGTTTCTTCTGCCATGTCACCAACACATTTGGTCTCCTGAAGTAGGAGGATGTCTGGATTTTATTCACTGATGCAGTTTCAAAGGATCCTTTGTTTGGATCGTCCATTAATGCCTCTGATATTCCATGTTATGATATTCATCATATTTAATTACGTGGGGAGGAGAAAGATCCTTCAGAGAGGCATTGCACTTGTTTCGAGTTAAACATAAAGTTTCCTACCTCTTTGATTAGTTGTTGGGACGTTTTGCATCTCCGTGGCTTCCCTCCTTCTGGTTTCTCTTAGGGTATGGATCCGGTTCAAGATGTATTCCTAAGTGGGATGTGGCTCCCGCTGTGGAATCGATGAAAAATTTGTGCACCTTTCTGAGTTTCTCCAGTGGAATAGTTTGTAGTTCCTTTATGTTGAAGGATTCCTCTAGCTTGTATAGGTTAATGTCCTCAAGTTACCTTTCATTGATCTGCATTGTGGTATGTTCGCCGACTTCTTCTGGGTCATTGCTGGGGAATCAATGAGATGGGCGATCTGGGTGTATGATTTTCTCTAAGACATGATCCAGTGTTTGTTGTTCTTTGCCTTTTCATTTGCCCAGTTTTGAAGTAATATGGGGGTTTTCTACTTCCTCTGCTTCCAGAAGATTGTTGAGTTCTTCGAAGGAGTTGTTGGTAGGGATTTTCTTGCTTCCTGTCTGAGTATATTTTTTCACAAGTTTTTTTCTATGGATTTGTACTTGAGTGAATCCATATTTCAGTTTCTCCTCTGCTGCTGATCGAACTAGTGCATTGAGGGGGAAGTATCTGAAGAAGTTCCCATGTTCATGGAATTTCTAACATCTAAAGTGGATGTGTTCACAATATATTGTCTGATTCCATTCTTCATCTTGATATTCGATGGTTACAGATCCTGGAAGGGCCTTGGATATGTTCATGTAGACACATATCCATGAATAGGAAGTGTATTTCCTCTGTTTTGTGGCTTATGAAGATTTGACATACCTTCCCAACGTATTTCCAATACCCACGAGTATTTCTTCAAGCCATAATTCCTGGGGGAGAGAGCAGAGGCGTAACCAGACTGGGGTGCATGAGAAGTCTTTCTTTTTTGGGCAGAAGTGATTCGTCCAAAATCTTACATATAGTCTAGCTGAGTTGTAGAAATAAGGACCATTTTCAAATACTATGTCATTGTCCTCCAGGTTGTAGAAGATGATTGTGAAGAATCCTTTAGATCTTAGCTGCAACTCATAATCCCCTTTTGGGTTCCACCAATGTTTAATACATTTCGTGAGGTCTTGTTTTGATGGACGTATCCCTAGAAATTTTTCGATTAAGGCATATTCTCTCATGAATTGGGTGTGCTCACCTACCCTGGCAGATTTGATCACGTGTTTCGATGTTGTGGGAGTTTGGGGGATGCATTTGTTGGGTACCCAGATCTGAGATGCCTTTGGATGCGATGATTTAGATTCCATTTCCATACTTTTCCCATAGCTTTTTTCTTCTTGTAGCAAGTTTTCTTTGAGGTGTGACAATGAATCAAAGGTTGGTCGTGTTTCTCTGTTTTCGCTTGTTTCATTGGTTGCAACGTTTATGTAAGAGGGGGATTTCACCCCCCCTTCCACGCTCATTCTACGAGTGTAGACTCAACAATACCTACGATGACAAAGGGTTCAGTTCAAGTTTTATAGAGGTTTGTCATCGCCAAGGAGGAGGGGCATGCAGGTAGATCCATCAGGGTTTCAGTTGGGCTTAAAACCCTAGGTCCAACATTTGAAAAATAAATATAATTCAATGTTAAATGTATAGTTTTAAAAAATTAAATATCCGAGCATGATCTATATAATAGATCCAACTTTTTTTTATTTTTTCATATGCTTTGATTTTTCAAAGCAAACCAATTAATATTGAATTTCATTTTATACACCTTTGTTTTATTGTGGAATTGTTTCCTACTAATTGCACAAACTAAAAAACTAAAAATACCCTTTTGAAGAGGAAACATCCAAGGGGATCCCACATATTTTTTGTAACTTTTTGGTTGTGTAGTTTTTATGCTGCTGATTTTTCTTTGAGTGCCTTTGGAACGTTGGAAAAAATTAAGTATAAGTTTTAAAAGAAAATAAATTAAAAATATAATATGAAATCGAAAGTGTGAAAATGAGGCACCATTAGATAAATGATTCATTGACAAATCCAAGATTCATTGATGAGGCCACTGGCATCAACTTCACCACCTAATATGAAAGAGATGAAGGGGTTTCACCCCTTGGAAGTTACGACTACAAAAAATTATGTACCAAGGGGATTGGATTTTAAGACTTTAAACCCTCTATAGAGCAATTTATCTTGATTGAGGGTTATTATAAAACTTGATTTAGTGCCTAACACGTATTTTAAAAATACCTTGATCAAGGGTTAGTTAAACCCTCGATTGAGGTATTTGTGGGTTAATAAAAATAGATTTATCAAGGTAAATAGATGGGTTGAGTTTCCTATGTGTTGTTGTTGCAAGCATAAATAAGGGCCTCCCCACTCGTTTTTTGCTATTTTACTTAAAACATGGACATCGATCGAGCTCTATACCTTGATCAAGGGTTTTATTAACCCATACAAACACATTGATCGAGGGTTTGTTTTCTCCATTAAGAACCCTCAATTGATGGATTGTTTAGGCACTTGATTTAGCTATCAATACCTCGATCAAGTGATTTAAATTAGCTCAAGTTAATGTTAGAAAATATACTATTTCACCTTGTCGCTTGCCAAAATAGATTACCCAACTTGATGGATTCACCCTTTGAATAGTTAACATAGTAGAGAGGTTAGTAGTGTTGCAAATATTTTAAAATTAAAATTTAATTTGAAGATAAGAAACAAGTTGTAGCTTAGATCCAAAAGGGTTGTTCATTAGTTTTGTATAGAAGAGAAGTCTTGAAGGGACTTAAGGTGGTTGGCATTTAAATAAGCTCCCATTAGGTGGTATTTGTATAAGCTTCTGAAAGGTGTTGAGATATTAGTTCATTCGTTCAACAAAGAAGTCCTGAAGCACATTGTCGTATCCACCTTAGGAATTCTTAGGATAAATATTTAAAAAATGACCATTTTTTTTTATTCAATATGATGACATCTATATAGAAATAAAATATTGTTTGTTGTGTCCAAAGGCACCTTTTACAAACCAGTATAAAGGAGATATATAATTTTGTCGTTCTCAATGTAAAGTTTACATATGGAATTTAAATTTTAAATTTTTATAAAATATAAAGTAAATAATTGTTGACGCTTGAATCTGTTAGGACTGAAACGACAACCCCAGGAGGATACAAACCCCCCTGCATTTTTATAGAGCTGGTACTCCTCTCTGTTTCAAGATACTCGTGGAATTCTAGATTTTCAAAACAATAAAGGACTTCAAGAAATTCCACCGTAATATTAAAAAAATATATAAAGGTTGCAGAAAATAAAATGTTTTGTTTTTAAAGAGAATTCCTGAGATATGACCAAGAACCTCACACATCACATATTTGAAAAAGATAAGAAAAATTTCCTCACATCCATCATAGTTAAACTAAATATTTCTGATCACATAAAAAAAAAAATGGTCTGCACACATAAGAGAACTTTAATAGAGTAAACACATGTGGAGCTCAAATCAAGAAAATGATAAATGTAACTCAAATATTTTATACTAAAAAATCAGAGTTATAAAACACCGCCAAAATTGATCCCAAAATAGTTCTCTTGGGATTTCTGAAAAATGTAAGTCTGTTACAAAGCTTTGAAATTTAAATGCGTTTGTCCAGAGGACTAGGATTTGGGATCCCACAGACCATAAAGAAAATATAAAAAAGAAGTAATATGTGGACATAAGATGGTGGGCGATGACAGAGTAGCAAGACTTGGAAAGAAGACAGGAAGAATTTATCAGATTTTAGTTAAACCTTTCTAGTCAAATAAGTAGAGTAATTGGATGAAAAAATAATAAAGAAAGCAAGATGTGATAAGCATAAACTTACTATGATGGTCTCTCTCCTTTACTTGCTTGCTGCTGTCCTTTTATTTTCCTCATTGACGGTTATAGGAACCATCTCAATTGCTATTTCTTGGCCTTCTATAGTTAATTTATTAATTTCCTTTTTAAACCAATATTCAATGTAATTTTTCATTGGCACAACATTTATTTCATGTCTGATTTTGATATTAAATAATTCTCCTTCCAAATCTGTTAAGTCATGAGAAATGCCATGTATTTAATCAATACATTGGTTTTTCATAGAATAATCAACCATCAAATTATCTATCTCTTCTTTGTTATATTCAATTATGCCATAAAAAATTTCAGCTGATAACCCTTTAATATCGCGACTTTTTCATCAAATTGTTGCCTTGTCATGTAAACATTGAATTGAGAGTTAAATTAGGATCTTACACCTCATCAGTGCTTCCTGCCAGATCTATCTCTATGAGTCTTTTGAATAACTATTCTCTTTTCACTATGGCTTTGCTGTATGCTTGGACAATGTTATTCAAATTCTTGATCTTTTCTTTCTAACATACATTCAACTGTTTAATTCGACTCAGAGAAGGAATATCCTCTTCTCTCCTTTTCAATTCTGTCATGTTTGAGACTTTTATCCCAAATAGTAAAACACCATCTGCATAGAATACTTCTTCATTATTTAAATCAACTTGGAGATATTCATGAAAATCATGTGCGCTTGAACGGAAAGAAACAATATTGTTTGGTACCTCCCATGCTTCTATTATCAATGGAATTCCCTTTCTAATGTTTTTCTCTAGATAACTTCAGACCATTGTGAGAAAAATAGAATATCCTTTTAATTTAATATCGGGTGTAGATGGATTAACCATTTTCAAAGGACTTTCTAGGATTGGAAGAGACATCAAGGCGGTTTCCAATTCTCTGATCCTCTCCTTTAATTTGACATTTTTAACTTCTAAACCATCAATAGAGTCGTTGAGCGCATCCCTGATTTACCTATGGATTTTGGAAATCTGGGATGGTCGCATATCCTTCAGGTCGACCTCTGAGTGATACTTTCCCTTTTTATTCTTCTGGTCACTTCTTTCTACAATCAACTTTTTAGACTCTTTATAAAAAAAAACACTTTGAAAAGTGAAGGATTCTTCTTCACTAAAGGTCTCATTTCCAACGAATTCGAATAAAGAATTTTCTTGAGCCATATTTTCTGACTATTCTATTGCAGGAAATATTTTCTCAATATGTTCTTCTAGTTCCATATCCTCCAAAGAAAATATTTGGATGTCATTTCTATAATATTATCTTCTTCCTCTTGCACTAAAATTTCCCTTTCCTTTCTTATGGGGAGCTTGTATGAAATCTCAATTTTTCCTGGGGGAGGATTCTTCTCTCCCCCTCCAATGGAACTACTGTTGACAACCTTTTTAACTGGGTGTGACACTGGAGCATTTCTCTTGGATGTAGTATTCGTTGGAGTAACAACTGGAGATTGAGCACTTCTTTCACTAGGACCTTTTCCCCTTTGCTTGTAAAAATCATTACTGCTAAGTAATGTTTCTAGATCGCCAAGATCATGTACATGAGTGCTTTGGCTGTTACCCTCTTCTTATTCATTCAAGATAATTTGAATGAAAGAGTTACTGAAACCCGCTGTAATCATATGTCCAACAAAGATTTTGTTCGGATCAAACCTTTGATCCTTTCAACGTACTTTAAATTCACATTGTTGAAATGATTTGAAAATTTGTCAATTTTATTTATATTTCTGAACATGAACTCTCCAATATTCCATGGGAGGGGAATACATTTATTTTTCCTTTTTTCATGGAAAAAATGTTTCTATAAGTTATATTACCTTTCCACCTTTGTAATAAATATTTTGTCAGATACATGATACAGAGGAAAACAAGGATTCTCTTTCGAGAAAAATATCCTTATGACACTGTGAGTCTCCATTTGTTCTATTGTCCCATTTTTTTTTCTAAAAATATGGTAGCGTGATCAGATATCCTTGAAGTGTTTTCACCCAACAAAAACCTTTTGAATACCTAAAAAAATTTATTATAAACTTCATAGAAAAACATACGGGTCTTATGTCTCCATAATGCATGATACCAAAAGGTAACTAGATTTGTTTCACAATTCACCCTCTTACTTATGGTTAATTTTGGGAATTGACAACAATGCACAATAGAAAATACTAGATAAGAGGCCATAAATAATTTTCTGTCCTTTTTATAGCGTGATAACTAGGATGAGATTTCAATATAAATGATTTTTCCCCAATAAAAAATGTTATGTTCTTGCACTGTAAAATACAAAATATATAAAATCATACGAGAGATAGAGGCAGTTCTTTCCTAACCTGTCAACCTGGTAAATAGCCATGCAATTTCTCAATAAGGGTTTTTAAAAGACTTAACCTAGATTCTGGTTATGTCTGCTAGGATAGATGCAATATTCTCCAAATATTCTGGTAGGAGGTCAAGCCCATTGCTATGTTTTTCCAAGAATTATTTGCAATCTTCACCTTGTGAAAAACTTGAGGTGAAAGAGAAATCAGAGAATGATCCTGGAGCTATATAATTCTTTGAATTGGAACGTACTTGTCCACACACTATGCAATGAGTTCCTTACAATAAAAAACCTCAGGAACACATCCAACACAAGCAATTCCATATGCCCAAATTACATCTTTCTGTGCAGAAGGAGAGGAATAATATGAATATCCTCTTGACCACTAGAAGTTCTAGTCTTCATGACCAAAGAAATTTAGAGTATCACAAAAAAATTGTTGTTTGGATGATGCTGTCATAGGCTGACAAAACTATTTATTTAGTTGGATAATAAACTCAAATAAATATTTTTTGAGAGATAATGATAATTTAATCCTTTGGAAAATGAAGAGAATTTTAATGAGTATTCCTCGAGCCTTTCTCCATTAATGATGATATTTTCGGAGCCTGCACAATAGTTGTTAGCATTAAACAACACTTAATGCATGTTGGGAAAAGAAACAAAATGGCAGGGACATATGAGAGAGAGTTTGAATATGAAAATTTTCATGAACCTGCCAACCCGAGAAACCACAAACCCATGATTATGGATGATAAAAAATATACTAAGTGTAGAAAGATGGTTGGTCAGAATTGCATGCAAGAGGAATAAAATACTTTCGATCTTGGCACCCACGAAAAACTTGATGGTCAAAATGTAGATCACAGAACTTGGGGTGTAAACTGAAGGTCACATAACTTGGAGGACAAGGGATTAAATACATGAACCCACACAATTGAAAAATGGCTAAGTGTTGTAGCAAACTTATTCCATAAGAAAGTGGGTGGAGATGCAGGCTCGCGAACCTGCTAATCACTGAAATATGACTAAGTATAGTAACCATAAAGGGAGAGAAGAAGGATAAAAGAGAGAGGGAAATAAGGGGAGGTGTAGAAGAGGGAAAATAAATGGAAAAAGAAATTTGGGAAGATAGAATTTAGAAGGAAAACTAGGAAACACTAAATGATCTAAAAAATTTAATTATTTAATTTTATTTTAATTTAAAATAAAAAACTAAATGTATAGTTACACAAATACACACATTTGGTTTTCAATTTTAAATTAAAGTCAATATTATATATTTTTTTATTTACTTAATATTTTATAATTTTTTCCAAAGAAAAAAATTGTTATAATTATAAGGGATGAATATATATTTTGTTGTCCCAAAAAAGGACTAGAAATTGACTTCTCATCCCATACAGATCAACGAAATTTTCAGTCTTCCAATATATCATTTAATATCCTTACCTTCCAAAAACTGATTGCATCATATTTTTTACCAAAATTTTATAGTTCTTCAACTAGATATAGCATGAACTTCACCTCCTTTATGTATATAGAAGCTTCATTTGTTCCTCTCTCTTTTTTTTTTTCAAAGAAACTAAAACAATCCAATAGAAAATCTTGGACAACTTTACCTTGGAAAAACATTTTAAAAATGGAACTCCATAGCTTTGATCTCCTCCCCATCATAGAATTCATAGAAACCTAAGGACTTCCATGAAGAGAAAATGATTCCTTATAAAAATCATCCACTTCCCCATTAATTTCCCTATATATATATCTGAAGGAGAGGCATTCAAAGTATAAAAAAGAAACCATAATATCCTAAAGTAGAGGGGAAAGACTCACATCCACCATGTTGGTTGTGGAGCTTGATTATCTTCCTGATTCAGAGGT
>JZKD02S1844276.1:275085-287364 GCA_000966675.3 Picea glauca
TGAGGGAAAGTCAAAAAGAGAGAGAATGGGTCCAATAAGGAGGATCCATAAATTTTCAAGATGAGGTGAGGTATGGAATGGACCAAAAAGAGTAGAGGAGAAAAAGAGTGGAGAGGTACATAAGAAGAGCTGAGATGAGAGAGAAAGTTGAGCAGAGGAGTAAAGAAGAGTTAGCCAAGGGTGCATAGTGAGGTGTCAGGCCCATGATGAAGATGAAAGTCACACCATGCAGTGGTGTGGGAGAGAATGTTGTTCCAGAGTGGGGCACATGTGAGGACTAGATGGAAAAAAGGATTGGCGCCGAAGATACCAGTAGTGCCAATAGTGGTAGTGAGGGCCCAGTTGATGAATCCCATACCCTTTGGCTATTGTGGTATGCCACAACATTAAGAGAGAAGATATCACACATGTGTGGTGCATGGGCACAATTTTTTGGTGCACTGATAGAATTAGAGGAGGAAGCATTGTATGGTTACACGCTGCCAACAAAATAAGTTGTTTCATAGTATATTGAGGCTCCAATCAAAAGGGAAATTGGAACCCAACATAGTTGTAGTACGTTGAGAAAGAGAGATGATGGCATGTAGAGAAGTCATGTGCTGAGTGGAGAGAGAAATTATATTCAAGGTGGCAATGTGCAAATCGGATTGGGAGATCAAGCACACAGTGGCAGTGTGTGGATTGGCTTAGAGGTATGAGTGTACGTCGTTATAGAAATATTTTTCTCACCCTATGCAATATTTCCCAGAAGGCCTTTTTCCATTTCCCCATGTAGACTTATCATCCCTGTTTGTAAGATCCAAAGCTAAAAAAAAATATTTTTCCACATGTACGCATCTTTCACACTATACAACATACGTATACGCAGGATGCTCCACTACAGCCCGTGTACATCATGATTTGTACCATAAAATGAAAATTAATGTTGGGTTTCCATGTCACGATAAGAGATCTATGATCCTTGGCCTTCCATATACTAGAAACATTCTGACTCGACCCTTCAATTCCATTTTGAAGGCTATAAATTGAGCCAATTCTGAGCTATGGAAAGAGGAGAAAAAATTCAACTTTGAGAGCAAAGTTACTCTGGAGGAATTATTTAATTCATATTGAGCCTACATCCCTTTGTCCTTTAAGTTTGAACACAATGTTCATCCACCAAGCTCTTCCCTTATTGATTGAGAACCTCATTGTTTCTCTCTTATGAGGTTTACTTTGGTGGAGGATTGAAGTGGTGGAGTTCCAGCTGGAAGGAACTCAGTTTCTCGGTTTCGAACTGTGCCGAGACGAAAGTCTGTAACATTTTCACTTTTGCTAATAATTTATTAATAGAAATACTCTTTTCCCATCTAATTGATATCTTGCAAATATATTGAATTATTATTCCATGGGCGTATTTGTCATGTTTATTAATGGATTATGCTATTGAATGTGCTAACATTATATAATATCACCATATGATTTATTTGCTTGGTTGTTGAGGACTAGTTGCAAGTATATTTCTTTGGGTTAAGTGCTCAACGGTGGACTTCATTGAACGCTTGGATGAGGTAGGCATTTTATCTTGTCTTGCTAGCATATTTGTTTTCATAGCACACTTGAGAAGAAACTTTATTTCTGTAGTCATTTCTGTCTGTTGTGGTTTACCCTAACCATAGAGATATTTTCCTCATAACACATGTTTTTGGTGTGTAGTTGGGTCATGAAGAAAGGGTGCAGATTTTTGGTGCACCAGAAGAAATGGAATATGGAGGCTCCCTTAGTGGTGGGGGAGATGAGTTGATATTATTGGATGGTCTTGTGTGACTACAAGTAGATATCTCTTTGGGTCACCTCATGATTTTTTTTAAAGTAAGATGGACTTAGACCCCCTTTGTACCACCCCCCTTGCGCATTTTTAATCAAGAATAAAACACAACATATAGTGAAGTGATTGGAGTCAAAGAAAGAGAAGAAGAAGAAACAAAGTGAAGAAGAAGTTGAAGTAAAAAATACTTTACCCCAAGAAATAGTGGTGTGGGAAGATACATCCAATAATAGTCACATAAGTAGAACTATATCTAGTTACAATATGGAAAATCAAGATAGTACATTGAGGTGGCCTGTGTTCCATTGAAAGGGTAAGGATGATGCAGGGAAACACTATTTCACTTGTGAAGAAATATGGTATGCAAAGAGGGTTACATACGATGCAACTAAAATCACACAACTACAAACTACGTTCAATGATATGGATCTCACATGGTATATGAATTACAAGGCTACTGCACTAGTGGGATAGGCGAGGTCCCTAGACAATATCAAGTAGGATCTACTTTGAGAGTTTCAAAAGTCGAGGTTAGAATCCTAATGGATTATGAAAATCAAGGAGATCAAGAAAAATGAAGGAGAAATCGTTTGGGATTATGACCAACAATTCAAAATCTTGTTGGATAGGATGGTGTTCTAGATCGAGGACGTGCAACATAAAGAGTGGTTCATTGCAGGGTTTCTCCCCCATATCTGAGTCTCGGTCACCTAGAAAAAAGGGACGACTCAGTCTGAGGCAGTTGAAATATTGATTGACTTGGAAGCTACACCTGGAGGCCTAGAGACATCGACCGGGTTGGTGCAGGTTCAGTAACAACTAGCCAATCTAAAAACACAATTTCAATATATGGCCAATACTAAAATTGTGCATGAGAACATATGGTGTACTACATTCCATTCATAGGGGAATCGTTGAGATGAGTGCTCAATCCTTCCGAATTATGTGGCAACATGCACGTCAAGTCCATTTCCATCTGGACAATCAGAATGGTGTGAAATATGCAAACAATGGGGTCGTGTGCCACCCTGATATCCCACATTATAGAAGTATCAAACAATGACTCACACCCCATTCTATGAGTTCTGTAAATATGTCATCCATGATGTCAATAGCTATCGCTCCCTTCAATTAATGTAAGATAACACCCGAGATGCATTCCGAGTCCAAGAGGAGAAAAATGGTGGTGAGCGGGGTGGTGTCGATAGAGGAGGATATCAAGGAGGACCATGAGGTGGATATGGGTGTGGTTGAGGCTGTGAATATGGTGGAGGAAGCGGTGGACCCCCCACATGTTTCAATTGCAATGAGATTGGTCATGTCTCATGATTTTTCACTAAACCACACATGCTCTGTGCATATTGTATAGTCCTGAACATGTAACTGAGGACTATTCCTAACTTACTGAAGAAGTGGGAGGAAAAGAAGACCAATTGTAACATGGTGCATTCTGAGCTACAAGAAAACAAGAAGAATAATGGGGAAGAAGACGTCTGAGTAGTAACATGTGGAGGGCCGAAAACAGGGGCATAATTTGAGCACAATGAAGGCTCGAGTCAACAACCAGATGAAAATATTAGTAAGGCAGCCCATCTCCCTCCAAAGTTTGATGTTTCTCAACATAATCAATTTCTACGGGATGTGTATAGATCCCTTAAAGAATAAAGAAAATGAAAGGAAATGCAACGCGCAAATCATAGGTCTCTTGAAGAGGTAGAAATCTGAGAGGAAGTGCAGAGGGAAACACAAAGGTCACTAGAATAAGAATGAATTCATGGAGAGGTGCAATGGGAGACGTAGAGGTTGATAAAATAATCTCTATCACATAAATAATTACAACAAAGGACACAAATATCTTTGGAGGAGGCTCACGTGCATGAGGAAATACAATGCACAACCCAAAGATCGATGGAAAAAGCACAGAAAAATACTACGCTGAGACAAATTGAGAAAAAAGATTATGAAGAATAAAACAAGGAATATTTGCAATTCACAACATGCATAGAATCCATGCATGACCTAGGTCACATTGCAGAAGCTGAAGGTCAAGTCAATACCTTCTTACACTATTGTTTTCACTTTATTAAAGATCTAGAAGCTGCAAGTAAGTTGACCTAGGTGCTAACTGATTACATGAAAGAACAAGGAGAGGGGATCAATATATCGGCTCTGTTTCCGGAAAGGGACATTTTCTGGGTCAACAAGGAAAAGCACACCGTTCAAGAGTTTAATATGACAACAAATATTGGTGGGTACAACATGGATGGAGTCATGTTGGAACTAGGATTTGATGTGAACATTTTACCCAAGAATCCTTGGGAAGTGATGGGTAAGCCTAAGTTGGTCTAGTTTCCCATATATCTCTAGTTAGCCAATCAATAAAAGATCTATCCCATAGGATAACTAGAGAAAGTGGAAGTAAACATCAAAGGAGTGAAAACAAAGGACAATTTTGAGGTCATCGAGATCATGGATGAGTATGATCCCTATATTGCATTGCTAGGAATTCACTTGCCCTTTGACAATAATGTAGTGTTAAACTAGAAGAAAAGGCAGATGTCCTTTGAAACTGACACCCTGCACATGGTTGCACCACTAGAACTGTATGAGGGTGACCACTATAATGATCCCATAGATGAGGATTCACAAATCTTGGGAATTAAAAATATTTCCAAGGTCATGCGACATAGGGAGGACTACATCAACCCCACCACATATGGTGAATTAAGTTAGAGGAGTGTTAAATCTCATGACACAGATTCTCAGGATGCCTTGGATAGATGGCATAATAAGATTTATGAGGTGTCAACAAGGAGGAGTGCACACATATCGACATAAGAACACATTGATGACTTTGTCTCCTATCAATATGATGGGTTGGAGTCACTAGATGCATTAATTGCATAGATACAACATATTCTAGAATATCAATGATTCCACGCCCTTGATACAGTGTTGGTCGACATCCCAATGTGATGGTAGGATGCACATTAGGAACATTACAAAGAATGGGTAACCGTGGAGGAGGACATGCATGAATGATTCAGAGTTAGAGAAACCATATCTCACATCACATATCTTTGTGCAAGAGGTTGGTTATCCAAGAAAAGGTGCAATGCACGTTGTAAACGTTTGAAGTCCAACTATAGCCATCGAAATCCATCCCCTCTGCCACCATCCCCCAAGTGTTTTGGATAAATAGACTCGAAACCACCTAGACTTCCTCTACATACAACGACCGATTTGATGAACCCCAAGAATCATTCACCGACATCCACCAATTTCCCCCCCATCTCATCGAACCAGACGATATAAATTCCAACATTGATGAGCTCTTTCACCAATGGATACTGCCAAAATTAGATGCATTTGATATTGAGCTCCTAGGGCCGACACTTCTTGAAATAATACCCATGGGTCCATCTAGCGACCCACTAGCAGTGATTCACTCCCATAAACAAAGAGGTCGAATCAAGTTGGGGTGTGTATTCACCATGCACGACTCCTCCAACCAATTAGATTCACACATGTATAGTTCGGTCCAAACTATTAATATTGTTATCCCCAATTCCTAGGGATAACTGAGGAGATGATGTCTCGAGGACCTCATGTTTCATACATGGAGTACCGAGAGACAACTTGACCAACAATTTCCACTTGCACATAAAGAGAACGACCTCACCACCACAAATCCAGGTTCATCACGATGGTATCCACCACATGAATTAGCTTTTGAAAGTCATTGGGTCTTTCTCCATGAGGTAAAAGTTAGGTATTATGGTGAGTTTCATTTCAATATTTGAGGAATTTGAGTTTGTTTCATTTATTATTTCTTTTGATTATGTAATGTTTTCTTGGACATTATTCTCTTTTCCCTGTTTCACTTTGTTGGATGATATTGTACCCTAGTAAGTGGGTCACCCTTAGGGATAGGTATGCTATTGGGAGGTCCTTTTGATGAGTCATCGTGCCACTCCTGACCATAATTGTCACTTTCCACACTTCATCCCCTCATCTCCTCACCTTTTGGGATTTTTGGGTACACTGACCCAAGAAGGGGTTTTCCCTCATTTCATGGGAAGAAGGGAGTGAATTCCTAGAGGCTTATAGCTAGAAAAAGATAAAATCCAATCATTAAACTTCTATATGCTCACCTAGGGATCTCTAGGACAATCAAATGTATCTCATAAGAAACTGATGGGACCCATAAAATAATAACTAATAAGAAAATGCCAACCAAGGTGGGGCATGTGTGGGAATTGCTTTTATTGATTAGGTAGAAGCCCCACACATTTCTTCAACTTGGGGAAGCATTGTGTGACTAGGGTAGAGTCAAGGTGGGCACAATTTTTCATGCTTAGGTAGAATCCCCATTTTGTCTTCAACCTGGAAACATCCTAAAAGAATAAAAGGAAATAAGTGGGCTTGGAAAAAGGTTGCATTGAAAATGAAGGTGCAACACACCCTTTACAAAGGAACCCATAAATGAGACACTACAATCCCTTGTATGTCATGAATCCCATGCCAAAAATTATCTCCCCCATCCATGTCACCTCACCCATATGACTTAGATGGAGCTCCCATGGGGAAACACCCCTAAACTTGAGGTAAAATTCACCCAATAGGTCATTTTGTCAACCCTCCCATACCTAAACTTGGCAAATTGCATAGGGTCTTTGAGCATTGGTTTATTTTGATGAGGTGGTTTGGATTTACATTATTACATGGATATTTTATTGATTTTATTTACTCATCATTATGCATTTGACTTTTTATCCTTGTATGGCATATCCATTTTTCTTTGCAGGACCCAGTTGGTGGGCAGTCTTGGAAGAACAAGCCTAGCTTGGGCTTCCATTAGGATTGAAGCCCACATGTTGGATACCAAGGGCCCACATGTTATATGATTAATACATTCCTTTGGAGGCATAGAATAAATCATGGAGGACCTAACCTATTCCCTATCACCCAAACAACTTTCCTAAGAAGGCCAAAACCTCACCCTTGAGGGCTTGGCGTCATAGTAGGGCTAGGGTTTTGGTGGTGGTTGTGGACACTTGGAAAATTTTAAGGAGATAAGCCTTGGATCATGGAGGAGAAATATTTATTGAATACACATGGCCTTTGGTGGCCTAGCACACTCATCTCCTACTCCAACAACTTGCAAAAGTGCCAAAACGTCACCCTAGAAGGGTGACGTCTTACTTTAGGGTTGTACTTTATGTGCAAATTATGAATTAAAAAGTATTATTTTGTGTAAAGGGGAAAGATAAGGGCCTTTCACCCCTTATCTTGTGTTTTACCCTAACTTTTGTGGACAAACTATGTTTAGAACATTTTTTATAAATATAGATCATTTGTATCTCATTTTCATCATAACTCTCCCATTGTGAGAAGACTTCTAGCTACAATTTTTTCTCTCTTTTGGAAATATCTCTCTCTTGTTCTCTTGTTATGGTTTCTTTATGCTATTGGTGGAAGAAGTAGCGCACTACCTCTCTTGGGGCTTTTCTCTTGCATTTGAGGTGTATTAATCTTGGAAAAAGGAAGTTTATCTTGTGGTTGCTTGGACTAGGTAAGGAATCTATCTTATTATTTCTTCATTGCTTGGTTACAAGTGTAATTTTATAGACTTCTTGGGGAGTATAATGGTTTACAACCCCACCATATCTATCATTTTTGTCTTGGAATAATTGTTTGCATAAGGTTTCACTAGGAGAAGTAAAAGGGTTTACACCCTCCTAGTACTTCCTAGTTAGACTTGCTTGCCTTGGGGAGTAAAAGGGTTTACACCCCCAATAATATAGCATTGCTAGATATTTTATTTTTTGACTCCATAATCCAATAGATAAAGTAACTAAATCTAATTGCATTGGGGAAATAAAATCCTGTGTTGGTTACCGTGAAAACTCGAGATTTTGAGATTGTCTAAATTGGAATAAATTTTGTGCTCTATATGCTTGGTTGAGGCACTAGGGAATCTCATTTTTATAAGTGATTATTTATGATGTTATAACATTTAATATCCAACCATTGGTTTTGTATAAAACCTAATACAAATCCTTAAATAACTCAGAAACCAACTGTCAGAAGTTGCTAAAAGTTTACCTCTATCCTCTACTAGTCTCAACACACTTTTTGGGTGGATTATTGGTATGTTTTGGTGGTTGATTTATTTTCTATAACAACTTTTTTTCTACATACATAAGGCTGATAATTATCTCTGCACATTTGTTTATAACAACCCTTATTTCATGCTAAAGTCTTGCTCTTTCAATCTTGAGTTGTACTAGTCATATCTAGCTTAGCTCTTGTATCATTAAATAGATTTTTATAAACTTTGTTTGTAGCTCTCATTATTATTTTTTGCTGATATATATTACTGTTTATTGCTGAAATTAGGGACAAGAATCTTAACTTGTTGGTCCAACATATTACTGGGCTTGTATCTTTTTTTTCCTTGTGTCTCGAGAAAGTACAATCACTTCTTGGCAGGTCTTCTATATTGTGTCATGTCTTATACCATCTACGAGACTCTTTTCAAGCCCTTATTACCTTCCATCATTTACCTATAGGGGTACACTTCATCATCTCTTCATTTTTCATCTCATTTCCCCTAGAGATGAAGCAATCACCTTTTCCTGAAAGGAGAAAAACATAGAACTTTAAAAATATTCGATTTCCAAAATCGTATTCACAATTTTCTAGTAGATCACAAATTGAAGGAAACATTTAGTGTTATTATACCCCTCTTAGATCCAGATGGATTTTCTCTTTAGCCTCCAAGTTGGCTCCTCCTTCTTCATGATTGAATCATGGGTTGATTCTAATACCCACAACTAAGCTAATTGGACATTAGAAAGAGGACCCACACCATTGTTTGCATATAACTAATATATCTTGGCTTCTTCCTCTTTCAGTTGAGATTGAGCCCTATCATTGAAATATTTAAGCCACTTCTTCGAAGCCTCTTTAACTCTAGATATATTGTATGAAAATTGACTCATGAAAGAAGAGGATTAAGGGGAAGAAAGATGGTCCCATGAATCCTAGACAAGGAGCCTATAATATTTCTCCATGGGACACAAATGATTTAATTTTAAAGGAGTTAGAGGAGACTCACTGCCAATATCCAATTTGAATATGATCAAAAGATGATTAGAAATACCTCCACTAGACATCCATGAATTCATTAGAAACACACTATTCTTCAAAGGATCCGAAACCAAAAATGTATCTAGTCTTTTAGAAACTGCATCCTCATTAACACAAAAATTCCTTCAGGTATGAACCAACTTCATTGGTTCAATACCAATTAAATGGTTCTTCTCAAAATAGGGTGAGAAAACTCTGCATTGAGGGTCCTTCCTGGGGATATCCCCCCAAAATTATCTTAAGGACAATGTGAGATTGAAATCCCCTTTGATTAGAATAAAAGAATAATCCAACACCCCTAAATAAACTAGATTTTCCCAATAAGGGACTCTATCTGAGTAAGGTCCATATACACTTAACACATTGAGAATTATTCCTAGATATTTAACCTCCAATTTAATTGAAATGGTTGAGTTGAAAGGCATCGAAGAGAGAGAATTATAAGAAGGAATCTAACCCATAAGTAATCCTCTATATTGGCCAACAACATCCACATAACAAAATGACCACCTTTTTAACCATGGTTCCAAAATAACTCTTACTCTAGAACCATCCACCATTGTCTCTTGAATTAAAATTACATCCGTCTTCTGACTCAAAATTGTTATTTTGAGGGATAAATTATTACAGGAACCCCCTAATCCTCTCACTTTGAATGAAAGCACAATCATGGGGGAGAATTCTTTAGGGATTTCCCTACTCTAAGGGCCCTTGTGATGGTGGACTGATTTCCTTTTCTAATATCATGAACTAATTTCTATTGAGCCTTAAATAGATGGGAATTCCTCCCAATCGGATTGGGTTGGATAGGGTCGAGGGCTATGCCACCATAAGAAGAGGAGTCAACTTTTTTTTTTAAATTGAGGCTATAAGGAATAACCATTATTTGGATAAAGTACACCCTTTAATCTAAGGAAAAAGGAACACACTCCACCTCTGATGTGATACCACATCTATCGAGACTAACCACACCAACATGTAGACCCTGTGAGTGGGACAGATGGGGGAGGGATTCAAAGCTACCAAGGAGAGGGGACTGGATTAGGGAAATAAAATTTGGGGAAAGGGGATCAAACCCTTAGCATTTTTTGACCTTAAGGACTTTAGGGGATGGGGAGAGACCAATTAAAGGAGATGAAATGAGTAACATACTAGAATTGGATCTTGAGTGTCTTGTCTCATTCCTCATCTTAGTCCCTTGTGCTTCTTCTAGAGCTAAAGGATAACACCCACCATAACCATCTAGTTTATTATTTATATCTTGACCATAAACCTTCTGCTCATCCTTGTATTTTTTCACTCACACTTTTCTGAACTGCTCCACATTCATAAATGCCTTTTTATACTGAGCTTGAAGATGGTCTTCCTCACGACAGATGAACCATTGAAAGGAAACCTCCAATAATCTATTTTTTCTTCCATGTAAAATCACCAAGAAACAAATCCATATCCCCAACAAATCCATCCCTAATATTGAATTCAACTTGAGTCCAGGCTCATTTCCTATCCAACTTAGTATCCCAATTCAGATCTATTCCTATGAATTTCCCTAGCTTATTTCTAGTAGCTTCTAAGACAACCATGTTCCAAACAACTAGAGGAATATTGGGCAGGATATCCCACACTTGAATGAAAACAATATAAGCTCTATAAGGATCAAAATTAACTTCCCATTTATGAATAACCAACCCCAAAGGATCCCATCTCTACACTTGACCTAAAATGATCTCACCATCTTCCTTAGACTTGAAAATTTAAAACACAACTAGTTGCACACCAATACATGAAAGATGGGAATATACCCTAATATGGGCACCCAATTGATCTCTAATTAGTGGTACAGAGAGTCCAACCAAACCACCTTACCACTAAAATTCCCACTCAAGGTTTTGCCTAAGAACTTCGATATATCTTCGATTATGACATCCTTCCTGATCACCATAGAAACCTTTTCCTTTTGAGATTGCAAATTTTTTTTTTTTTGATAGAGCTAGCACCTTGATTCACTTATGCACTGGAAAAACCTTCTACTATCCCCTTGTTTCCCTTCGGGGTAGAATCGAGATAGCCAGATGAATGATCTAGGGGAGAAAGAACCAAAGGAATGCCAAGAAAAGGAAAAATAATTGCATCCTTGTGAGAGGATGTACTAATCTACATTGCTGCCAACTTTTCAATATTGATACCTTGGGATCAACTGCCACCTTAGATGGGGTCCCAATAGGTCTAGCTATCACAACCGACCCATCCTGAGGGACATATAGAAACGATCCACAATAAAATCCAGCTTGCGATAAAAAATTATGTCTCTAGAATGGGATCTCTCTATAATCCAACTATGCCAATCAACCTACATAAACAAGAAACTAGGATCAAGAAAACAAAGAGAGAGAGATACCATAAAATTCCTATCCAACACAAAAAACCACCATCTTCTGAAACTCGAACCACCACGAGAGATAAACTGTGGCTTAGACAATTAAATCAGACCATGCAAACCTGTGGCCTCAAAACCGATATCAAAGATCCATATCTCTCTCTTCGTGATCCATTATATATATATAAAGAAAGAAATAAAAAAATTACAAACTGCTTTCTATTAAGCCTTCAACATATGGGAATTCTTCCCAACTAGATTGGGTTGGATAGGGTTGAGGGCCAAGCCACCATCGAATTTTTATTTAACTCGAGGCCATAAGGCATAACCCTTTTTTGGAGAATTTAAATAAGGAGGAGCATGCTTCTCCTCTGATGTGCCACTACATCTATCGGGACTAGATACACCAATAGGCCGACCCTTCGAGGGGGAAGAAAAGGGGAGGGATGCAGAGCTACCAAGGAGAGGGGACTAGATCGGGGAAATATAGTTTGGATTAAGGGGATCCAAACCCTTGGAATTTTTTACCTAAAGTAATTTAGGCGACAGGGAGACACCAATTAAAGGAGAGGAAAAGAGTAGCATACTAGAAATGGATCATGAGTGTCTTAGATCATTCCTCAACTTGGTCCCTTGTGCTTCTTCTAGAGCTGCAGGATAACACCCACCACAACCAACCACCTGCTTATTCATAGCCTGACCATAAACCTTCTGCTCATCCTTGGATTTTTTCACCCACACCTTTATGAATCGCTCCACATTAATAAATGCCTTTTTACACTGAGCTTGAAGATGGCCCGCCTCATGACAGGAGAAACATCGAAAAGGAAACCTCCAATAATCAATTTTTTCTTCCATGTAAAATCACCAAAAAACAAATCCGTATCCACAACCAGTCCATCCCTAAGATCCACTTCAACTTGAGTCTAGGCCCACCCCC
>JZKD02S1844276.1:311638-321737 GCA_000966675.3 Picea glauca
AAATCTTTTGAGTGTAGATCTTATGAAAGAAGATATAATGGAAGAATCTATAACACCATGAGGTGTTGGAGATGTGATCAAGTAGGACACATTGTTGTTCATTGTAACTCCGTGAGATGCTACAACTGTAGTGGATTTGGCCACAAATCCCAAGAGTGCTGGAACACAAGAAGAAAGTTCATGATGAGGACTTCACATAGCATGTCTAGAAGAAGGAATGAAGTAAGAAAGGGAGACATATTTGTAACGATGGATACTCAGAGCTCAAGTTCTAAAGAGAAGGGTCATCTACAGAAGTGGGTGAAGAAGATAGAGGAGCCATATCAGAATGAAATATTGAAGGGAAGTTCAAAAGTGTCATCTACTAAGGCACATGCATGTAACAATGGTGACAGTTGCATGTACACAAATGCTAACCTTGAATAGGTCGTGTACACATGCTCTCAGTTGTGCATCAAGCCACGTGTATGTTGAAAAGTCTTGGGAAAAAGGCAATGCACATGGCTTGGAGTTTGATGTTATTAGCGACATTTCTTTTCCTAGGCACAAGAGTATTCGGGTCTGCAAGTTACACGAGAAGCGCCCCAACGCAACGTGGGAGAATCTCTTGTCTGGTCACAAGTCAATCGAGCGGGCGAAGTTTTGATGTTAGCGACCGAGATCCACCTACAAAACTGATCGACGTACATCGGGCTTTCGGGGCTGCCAAGTTGCCCGAGATTTAGCACGAAGGATAGCACCAATAGTTCAAGGCAAATTTGAGTCGTCCGATCCAGTTTAGATAGGGGGTAGTCAGCCGGCGTATCGGGGATCGGTGTTTCGGGAGACGAAGAGCCTCCCATTCTTTATAGCTGAAATCGTTGATCGCCGAAACAAAAAAAGCACGTTTGGAGCTGAGCCCGCGGTCTTAGCACCAGGTCACGTCAATCGAGCCTGTGGATGAAGTGGGATCCCTTTTAAATAGCGGATGCTACCTCAGCCATTTATCTTAAGAACATGCAGCGCACATCCATGCCATGTCGACATTTGGGAATTCGAGGAGTAAGCGCTCCTCGTCATTTCACCTCTCAAAACTTCGAATCCTGAAGTGCCGAAAGTGCCCAGAATTGGGCCCTTGGTTTTGGCGTCTGGTCACAAGGAGCAGGCCTGGAGGATGGGTGCTAGAATTTATCATTCTGTACAAAAGGGAGGCCAAAAGCATCGAATTGAGTTTCAGAGGGGGGGCACTATGTTCTCCAGACGTCGATTTGACGTGATCTAAATCCCGGTACCTGCTGGGTATGAATGAAGAAGAGAGAGGGTGGTTGAAACCTCGCCTCACTAATTAATTGAAAAGTATGGATGTTCTAGCTGAAAGTCTACCCAAGAAGGTCCTTTGTACTGGTTCGATTCATGGAAGCCACGCCGAGTCCTCGACTCGCCAAGGAGGTCTGCACATGCTAGCTCAACTCTTAATGGCTCAACTACTTCCCTTGCAGGAGCCATGCGTAGTTAAGGTGGCGTATCACAAAGAATAGCCGTTCGAATTTGGCCGAGGGGACACCAAGTCCTGGGTGCACGATCGGCCAGAGTCTGCATGCGCAGACTATCAGAAGACATGCAGACGCAATGTTTTTAATGCAGCGTCTTGTTTTTGCTGCTGTGGTTGTTTTTGAGTATATGTAGGCATTTTCGCCATTTTTGTAAGCATCGATGGTTGAGCAAGGCTCCCGGTGGTAAACTTTAATGAAGCACTGTTTTCCTGGTTATGTTTGGACTCTTGAGACTTCTTGTCTTATGAATGTCAGTTTTTCTTTCACATCTTTGTTTACACTGTATTAGAATGGCTCGGAATTGGAGAATCTTGTCGAGTTGTAACTATTATAGGATGATGTAGAGTTTGATCACTGTAACAGTTTCATTGTTTCTAATTGGTCCCTATGATTTTCTTAGCACTGAACAACTTGGAATTGGAGAATCTAGTCAAGTCCCCCCTTTCAGTTTCTTGAAGATCTGAACTAGAGGATCTCGCATTCAGAGTTTTTCTTCTACAAATTATTGAAAGGCCTGTTGCCTGAGGTAGTTTGTCCACTCCTCTCACCAAGTATTCAACCTGCTCATTTTCAAATCAACCCACTGACTGAAGTTAGATCAAGACCTCCTTTGTTCCTCGCATGCCGGACCCAGTCCCTGAGTTTGAGTGATATATTCCTGAGTCTCTACCCATTTGATCACCCATTAAAAACTACAGTGACATAAAACTGATGGGCGTCAGGCTCTGCTCCTGCTGCAATCCAGGAGTGACTTCCGTCGCCAACATTTCTGGCATCGTTGTCGAGGACGAAGTTGAAGATTTTCCCTGGGCAGAATGACATTGAGCCTCTGATTTTGAAGGTGCATCAGGCATCAGAGCCCTTCAAGATTGCTACTATGTACCAGGAGACTCCACTGAGGCGACTCCAAGGTTTCCACATCACTGTGTCAGTTGTGGCTACTTTAGCACGCCTGAAAGTTGACCTAGAGGAGATTTCTTGAGAAGGTTTTAGCAACTGCTTTCTCAGCCTGAGAAGCTTCCTGGGGTAACAACAACGTTAGGACTAGCCTTTTATGGTGAATAAGGACCAGACACATTCTAAGCTGGGCATCTTTCACCTAGAGACTCCATGATTCAAGGATCGATTGGCGACTCCACTGGTTCGATATGGAGAAAATCCTTGCTCACAAGTTTGCTCCTTTTAGTTTTTCTGCTATTCTTGGTTTTCCTAATGTTGTCCCCTTTCCGAATGAATGGGGTGATTATTTTCCCAGATTTGGAAAATGTGAAGAGAAAAACCGTGCTCGGCACCTCAGTGAGTTTCATGAACTCATGCACCGGTGGGAGATACATCACGAGGATGTATTATTGAATATGTTCATGATATCACTAGTAGGGGAGGCACGTATATGATATCATTCTTTACCCCCTGCTAGCATTTATTCAGTTAGTGAATTCCATGTATCTTTCACCGCCTATCATCAGAAGTTGTATCCCTCTAAGTTAATTTGTCATAACTGTTGTGAGGGACACCACAACTATATACAAGATAAAGTTGTTTCAGACATAGGCTAGGAGGATGATCCTGACGACCTAGATCAGGAATCAGTCCTTTCTCCTCCCCATTCGTCTGCTTCGGGCAGAGTTATGGAGATGATAAAATCTATCTCTACTAGACTAGACAGGTGGGAAGTTGAGCGATGTGCAGAGGAGTTTCCACCCTATGAAGAAGATGATTTTGGTATCTCTACAATGGGTAATTATGAAGATCCCAGGGAGGAAGAAGATGCTTCGGGCAGAGTTATGGAACTGATAAAATCTATCACTGCCAGACTTGACAGGTGGGAAGTTGAACAATGTGTTGAGGATTTCCCATCCTTTGAAGCAGATGCCCTTAGAAGCTCTACTGAGGGCCATTATGAAAACAGATTTCCCACAGGGCCTGTTTATGATGAATATGAATCTAACCCAGGGGAGAGCCAAGAAGAGGAAAAAGAACCAGAGGAGCAGTCTTCCCTTTATTCAGAGCCAGTTAGTGAGCAACCACCACCTGAGATCAGCAAGCCTACTTCAGTTATTCGCCCGCCTGTGCTTATCAGAGATATTCGACCGGATGTGAACAATTGTGTAGCAGAAGAGGCTGTCTGTCGCCAATTTCCTGGAATTGTCCACTCATTCGATGACCCTGTCAGCAAATACATGGAGTGGCATTTCCCTTATGCTTTGGAGCCGCCATATCCCATCTCAACTTCATCTTGTAAGGAGAAGTTGAAGAGTGTAACCGTTCTGCGGTCACGGTTACATCAACTATTTGTGATCATCGACAGAAAGAAAGAGCTTCCCTCCAAGAAGTTACTTGATTGGCTATGGTGGAAGTCTGCTTTCACCTAGCCCCATGTAAAGTGTTTTATTAGTTTAGGATTGTATATAAATAAGCTCCTTTGAGCATGTATCTTTATTTTGTTTCTTTTATGTTTCGGCCTGTATTTTTAGCAGCGGGATATTTTGAACCTGACTCCATAGCCCAACAGCAAGGCACTGAAGCTGCGGAATGAGTTCTTATAACGTCACAGGGACGACTCTATCCCCCATGGAGCCTAATGTTAGTGACATTTCTTGTCCTAGGCACAAGAGTATTCAGGTCTGCAAGTTTTACGAGAAGCGCCCCAGTGCAACACGAGAGAATCTCTTGTCCGATCACAAGTCAAGCAAGCGGGCAAAGTTTTGATGTCAACGGCTGAGATCCACCTACAAAACTGATCGACGTGCATCGGGATTTCGGGGCTGCCAAGTTGCCCGGGATTTAGCACGAAGGATAGCGCCAATAGTTCAAGGAAAATCTGGGTCATCCGATCTAGTCGAGACAGGGGGAAGTCAGTCAGCGTATCGGGGATCGGTGTTTCGGGAGATGAAGAGCCTCCCATTCTTTACAGCTGAAATCGCCGATCGACGAAACATCAAAAGAACCTTTGGAGCCGAGACCACGGTCTTAGCACCAGGTCATGTCAAGCGAGCCTGTGGATGAAGTGGGCCCCATTTTAAATAGCGGATGCTACCTTAGTCGTTTATCTTAAGAACACGCGATGCACATCTGTGCCATGTCGACATTCGGGAATTCAAGGAGTAAGCACTCCTCGTCATTTCACCTCTCAAAACCTCAAATCCTGAAGTGCCGAAAGTGCCCAGAATTGGGCCCTTGGTTTTGGCGTCTGGTCACAAGGAGCAGGCCTGGAGGATGGGCGCTAGCATTTATCATTCTGTACAAAAGGGAGGCCAAAAGCATCGAATTAAGTTTCATAGGGGGGGCACTGTGTTCTCCAGATGCCAATTTGACGTGATCTAAATCCCAGAACCTGATGGGTATGAATAAAGAAGAGAGAGGGTGGTTGAAACCTCGCTTCACTCATTAATTGCAAAGTATGGATGTTCTGGCTGAAAGTCTACCCGAGAAGGTCCTTTGTACTGGTTCTATTCATGGAAGCCACGCCGAGTCCTCGACTCGCCAAGGAGGTCTACACACGCTAGCTCGGCTCTTAATGGCTCGGCTACTTCCCTTGTAGGAGCCATGCGTAGTTAAGGTGGCGTCTGAAAAAGAATAGCCGTCCGAACTTGGTCGAGGGGACACCAAGTCCTGGGTGCACGATCGGCCAGAGTCTGCATGCGCAGACTGTCAGAAGACATGCAGACGTAATGTTTTTAATGAAGCGTCTTGTTTTTGCTGCTGTGGTTGTTTTTGAGTATATGTAGGCGTTTTCTCCATTTTTGTAAGCATCGATGGTTGAGCAAGGCTCCCGGTGGTAAACTTTAATGAAGCACTGTTTTCCTGGTTATGTCTAGACTCTTGAGACTTTTTGTCTTATGAATGTCAGTTTTTCTTTCGCGTCTTTGTTTACACTGTATTAGAATGACTCGGAATTGGAGAATCTAGTCGAGTTGTAACTGTTATAGGATGATGTAGAGTTTGATCAGTGTAACAGTTGCATTGTTTCTAATCGGTCCCTATGATTTTCTTAGCACTGAATGACTTGGAATTGGAGAATCCAGTCAAGTCCCCCCTTTCAGTTTCTCGAAGCTCTGAACTAGAGGATCTCGCATTCAGAGTTTTTCTTCTACAAATTACTGAAAGGCCTGTTGCCTGAGGTAGTTTGTTCACTCCTCTCACCAAGTCTTCAACCTGCTCATTTTCAAATCAACCCACTGACTGAAGTTAGATCAAGACCTTCTTTGTTCCTCGCATGCCAGACCCAGTCCCTGAGTTTGAGTGATATCTTCCTGAGTCTCTACCCATTTGATCACCCATTAAGAACTACGGTGACATAAAACTGATGGGCATCGAGCTCTTCTCCTGCTGCAATCCAGGAGTGACTTTTGTCACCAACATTTCTGGCATCGTTGCCGGGGATGAAGTTAAAGATTTTCCCTGGGAAGAACAACATTGAGCCTCTGATTCTAAAGGTGCATCAGGCATCAGAGCCCTTCAATATTTCTACTGTGCACCTGGCGACTCCACTGAGGCGACTCCAAGGTTTCCAAATCACTGTGTCAGTTGTGGCTACTTTAGCACGCCTGAAAGTTGACCCAGAGGAGCTTTCTCGAGAAGGTTTCAACAGCTGCTTTCTCAACCTGAGAAGCTTCCTGGGGTAACAACAATTTTAGGATATGGCCTTTGATGGTGAACAAGGACCAGACACATTCGAAGCTGCTCATCTTTCACCTGGCGAATCCATGATTCAAGGATCGATTGGCGACTCCACTGGTTTGATATGGAGAAAATCCTTGCTCGCAGGTTTTCTCCTTTTAATTTTTCTGCTATTCCTGGTTTTCCTAATGTTGTCCCCTCTCCAAATGAATGGGGTGATTATTTGCCCAGATTTGGAAAATGTGAAGAGGACAACCCTGCTCGGCACCTCAGTGAGTTTCATGAACTCATGCACCGGTGGGAGATACATCACGAGGATGTATTATTGAAGATGTTCATGATCTCACTAGTAGGGGAGGCACATAGATGGTATCATTCTTTCCCCCCTGCTAGCATTTATTCAATCAGTGAATTCCATGCAGCTTTCACCGCCTATCATCATAAGATGTATCCCTCTGAGTTAATTTGTCATAACTATTGTGAGGGACACCACAACTATATACAAGATAAAGCTGTTTCAAACATAGGCTGCGAGGATGATCTTGACGACCTGGATCAGAAATCAGTCCTTTCCCCTCCCCATTCGTCTGCTTCGGGCGGAGTTATGGAGCTGATAAAATCTATCACTACTAGACTAGACAAGTGGGAAGCTGAGCGATGTGCAGAGGATTTTCCACCCTATGAAGAAGATGATTTTGGTATCTCTACAATGGGTAATTATGAAGATCCCAGGGAGGAAGAAGATGCTTGGGTCAGAGTTATGGAACTGATAAAATCTATCACTGCCAGACTTGACAGGTGGGAAGTTGAACAATGTGCTGAGGATTTCCCATCCTTTGAAGCAGATTCCCTTAGCAGCTCTACTGAGGGCGATTATGAAAAAAGATTTCCCACAGGGCCTGTTTATGATGAATACGAATCTGACCTGGGGGAGAGCCAAGAAGAGGAAAAAGAACCAGAGGAACAGTCTGCCCTTTGTTCAGAGCCAGTCAGTGAGCAGCCACCACCTGAGATCAACAAGCCTACTTCAGTTATTCGCCTGCCTTTGCTTATCAGAGATATTCGGCCGCATGTGAACAATTGTGTACCAGAAGAGGCTGTCTGTCGCCAATTTCCTGGAATTGGCCACTCATTCGATGACCCTGTCAGCAAATACATGGAGTGGCATTTCCCTTATGCTTTGGAGCCACCATATCCCATCTCAACTTCAACTTGTAAGGAGAAGTTGAAGAGTGTAACCATTCTGCGGTCACGGTTACATCAATTATTTGTGATCATCGACAGAAAGAAAGAGCTTCCCTTCAGGAAGTTACTTGATTGGCTATGGTGGAAGTCTGCTTTCACCTAGCCCCATGTAAATTTTTTTATTAGTTTAGGATTGTATATAAATAAGCTCCTTTGAGCATATATCTTTATTTTGTTTCTTTTATGTTTCGGCCTGTATTTTCAACAGCAGGATGTTTTGAGCCTGACTCCATAGCCCAACAGCAAGGCACTGAAGTTGTGGAATGAGTTCTTAGAGCGTCATAGGGATGAATCTAACCCCCATGGAGCCTAATGTTAGTGACATATCTTTTCCTAGGCACAAGAGTATTCGGGTCTGCAAGTTACACGAGAAGCACCCCAGCGCAATGCGGGAGAATCTCTTGTCCGATCACAAGTCAAGCGAGTGGGCGAAGTTTTGATGTCAGTGGCCGAGATCCACCTACAAAACTGATCGACGTGCATCGGGATTTCGGGGCTGCCAAGTTGCCTGGGATTTAGCATGAAGGATAGCGCCAATAGTTCAAGGAAAATCTGGGTCATCTGATCTAGTCGAGACAGGGGGCAGTCAGTTGGCGTATCGGGGATCAGTATTTCGGGAGACGAAGAGACTCCCATTCTTTACAGCTGAAATCGTCGATCGACAAAACACCGAAAGCACCTTTCAAGCTGAGCCCACGGTCTTAGCACCAGGTCACGTCAAGAAAGCCTGTGGATGAAGTGGGCCCCCTTTTAAATAGCGGATGCTACCTCAGCCATTTATCTTAAGGACACGCGGCGCACATCCGTGCGATGTCGGCATTCGAGAATTCGAGGAGTAAGTGCTCCTCGTCATTTCACCTCTCGAAACCTTGAATACTGAAGTGCCGAAAGCGCCCAGAATTGGGCCCTTGGTTTTGGCATCTGGTCACAAGGAGCAGGCCTGGAGGATGGGTGCTAGAATTTATCATTCTGTACAAAATGGAGGCCAAAAGCGCCGAATTTAGTTTCAGAGGGGGGGCACTGTGTTCTCCAGACGCCTATTTGACGTCATCTAAATCTCGGTACCTGCTGGGTATGAATGAATAAGAGAGAGGGTGGTTGAAACCTCGCCTCACTCATTAATTGCAAAGCATGAATGTTCTGGATGAAAGTCTACCCGAGAAGGTCCTCTGTACTAGTTCTATTCATGGAAGCCACGCCGAGTCCTCGACTTGCCAAGGAGGTCTGTACATGCTAGCTCGACTCTTAATGGCTCAGCTACTTCCCTTGCAGGAGCCATGCACAATTAAGGTGGCGTCTGACAAAGAATAGTCATCTGAATTTGGCCGAGGGGACACCAAGTCCTGGGTGCATGATCGACCAGAGTCTTCATGCACAGACTGTCAGAAGACATGCAGACGCAATGTTTTTAATGTAGCGTCTTTTTTTTGCTACCGTGGTTGTTTTTGAGTATATGTAGGCGTTTTTTCCATTTTTGTAAGCATCGGTGGTTGAGCAAGGCTCCCGGTGGTAAACTTTAATGAAGCACTGTTTTCCTGGTTATGTATGGACTCTTGAGACTTCTTGTCTTATGAATGTTAGTTTTTCTTTCGCGTCTTTGTTTACACTGTATTAGAACGACTCGGAATTGGAGAATCCAGTCGAGTTGTAATTGTTATAGGATGATGTAGAGTTTGATCACTGTAACAGTTGCATTGTTTCTAATCGGTCGCTGTGATTTTCTTATCACTGAACGAATTGGAATTGGAGAATCCATTCAAGTCCCCCCTTTGAGTTTCTCGAAGCTCTGAACTAGAGGATCTCGCATTCAGAGTTTTTCTTCTACAAATTACTGAAAGGCCTGTTTCCTGAGGTAGTTTGTCCACTCCTCTCACCAAGTCTTCAACCTGCTCATTTTCAAATCAACCCACTGACTAAAGTTAGATCAAGACCTCCTTTGTTCCTTGCATGCCGGACCCAGTCCCTGAGTTTGAGTGATATATTCCCGAGTCTCTACCCATTTGATCACCCATTAAAAACTATGGTGACATAAAACTGATGGGCGTCGGGCTCTGCTCCTGCTGCAATCCAGGAGTGACTTCCGTCGCCAACAGATGTGATGGTATAACTCTGTATTCCAAGGTCTGACATTGTCTATTGCAGGTTATGACACTATTTGCTGCAGGTTTTCATGGTGATATCACCCAATGGTATAATAAAAATAAATATGGGGTGCATGGCACTAACCCATAAATATGGATTGATGTTGATATGCTAGGATTAATCATTTTGTGATGATGGTGGTGTACATGGCTGGTATACCTTATGATGTATTATTGGAAGCATATGTTGATATCATGGTGCATGCATTTTTCATATGGATAGGGCTACATGTTGACACATACGGTTGGATGATTAGCACATGTTTTATGGAGGACTTGGCATACATGTATGGGACTCATCATTTTTTGGTATTGGTGCATAGTAGTACACTCATAAATGGTATTACTTGATTTTCACAACATTGGTATTTGTTTGATACATGATTGTGGCACTTGGTTCATGATGGAGATGTATCATGAGTGATATGATACATTGTTTGGCATGATGGTGGATGCACATGTTTGGCATAATTGGTAGATGCACATGTTGGCATATTGGTAGATGCACATGTTGGCATATGGTGGATACATTTCATGGATGATATCTTTTGGCACATTGTT
>JZKD02S1844276.1:336267-358139 GCA_000966675.3 Picea glauca
ATAATATTATTCACTCATTGTTTATTAGTTTTTCACTTATAGTACAAGAATAGTTTCCTTTATTTTTAATCTTGTTTTGATCCATTAGTTTGAAAACAATTATTTTCACAAGGCTTTACTTAAACCTTGTAATTATATATATATATATATATATATATATATATATATATATATATATATATATATATATATATATATATATCTATAATACTAATTTTTTTTATAAATATTGTAATTTATGTGTTTATTGATAGAATTGTACTTTTAATTAGTTTACATATTTAAATTATTTTAGAATCCTAGCTGGCTAACGAAGCCATAAAACCCATGAGGGTAGATTATCCCAAACGACTTAGGTTAAATAGACAACCCCAGTTTAGATCTTCACTTCTCATTGACAATGTGTCATAAATGCCCATCAACACATCATTAACTCCTATAGCAACAAGTATTGAGTTACATGGTTCAAAAATGATTAATATAGATGACCTCACACATATTCAACTTGAAGAAATGTCTCCATCAAATTTATTTTTCAACAAGAAAAGGAAGGCTACCATAATAAATGAAGCTTGATAGAAAGGAGTAATTACCAAAAAACAAAAAATGATATCTGATGGACAAGGACAGAGTGATCCTGAATTTGCAAAAGAAGTTGCAGATTCATTGGGATCCTTTGCAACTACTAACCAGTGGTTAGTGGATAATATCATAAAACAATTGGAACAAAAGATTCTTATGGTTGAACACTTTCATAATGATATGAAACAGATGGAAATGACTTCCAGAAATAAAATCAATTTGGATACAAAGCAAATTAGATAGGGTTTTGAGCAACATATAAAGTAGTTCGAAGACAAACTAGAATTAAGTGTTCAAAATCAATAGGTGAACAATATTGTGTTGTCCCAGAGAGACAGGTTAATATAGAAGTTGTAGTATTGAATATGTTTATTTGAGAACACATGAATTGATATCACTTCATTTAAGAAGCAAGCATTTGAAATAAATGAAAAGTTGGAAACTATCCAACAATACCTATACCAAAATATGGATATTATTCAAAGACATTATTAAGTGATTAATAATTCCTTGAAGAATATTCATAAAAAGGAGAAGGAAGCCTATATATCCATGTCCAAATTACAAGAATTCATAGTATGGAGACATAAAATCATTGTACCTAGGCTTGCCCCTTTTTCACAGTATGAGTAGATAAAGGGAGAAATGGCTTTAAAGGTCCAGGAAACAAATATTGAATAAAGTAAGAAGATGGCTAGAGAAGCAAAGGAAGCTTGTCTTAGCACTCTCTTAATTGTAGATATGGAAATGGATAAGTTTGATGGAAGTGTTATCCTTGATACACTTGGACAAATAAATATTGAAAGGAGCAAAGAGAATACAAATAAAAATAGAGAGTGTGAAAAACGTTATCCAACATGTAGATCATGTTGATTTACAAATGATAAATGATTTCTTGGTAAAACCTAGATTACAACACACAAAGTGGTTTATATTCAAGAGAAATTACCTTTGGTACAAAAATGGGTTTTCGCATTTGAGTTGAATGCAAATAACAAACCTTCTAAATTTGTTGTGGCATTAATGGAACTTCATTCTCAATTCAACGATCTGAAAAACCAAGTATGTCCACCAACAAATAAAGGACAAGTGAAGTGCCAACAAATCGAATAAATCTCAACAAATTCAGAAAAATATGCATTGTATCTTTTAGTTTTTATTATATTATATTTTTTAGATCAAAGAATGTGGAACGTCTAACTAATTTTGGTTAAGAAATTTTTGTATAAATAAACAAATCTAAGATCTATTCAAGGATTTTTCTTTCCGAATGTAAAAGTGAACTCATTGAATATCTATAGAAAAGAGAAGACAAACATTCTACGTCTCATTTATCTTGAGCTATGTGCTTTCCTTGTATTTCCATTTCCTAATAATATTGTCTTCACTCAATGGTTCTTGAAGATTGAAAGATCACAATTTATTAATACATCTACTGTGGTCTCTATATGTTGGAAGTTTTTCCAATTACAGTTTTTCCTTTGTTGTTATTGTCATTAAACGAAGACGTGTATCTGTGTGAGTTTCCTCATTTTAAATCATATATAAAGAACTCCTTCATCATAATTCTTCTACTACTAATGAGGTAAGATTTATTTGTATTTGATACCTTACTTTGTTTTAACAGTCTTTTTTAATCGATTCTATTTTTCATAAGATAAAAATTTAAGACTCAAAGAAAGAGATACTGCCTCTAAGTTTTCTAATCATAAAAAAATCATTTGCAGTTGCATCTTAAAAACTGAAGGTAGAAAAATAATTACAAAAACATTCTTTTAAATCTTTTGGATTCCTAAAATTATTCTATGAGCCTATAATCAATGTAATGTACCTCAAATTTGCCAAATAAAAAAAATAAATCTACGGAAAATTAATCTCCAATTTTATTTAGCAGACTCACATATATATCTATATATTAGATCAGGCTTAGGACTTATGATCCTAAACTCTCCGCTAAGCATAATCTTCTATGCTTGCGCGCAAGGGAAAATCTTATTTGTATACCATGCATAACGTAATAGGGTTAGGAGTATACACCTTAGTGAAATGTTATTGGCTTAACATAAGGTATTTGAAATTACTTTGCATGGCCAAAATCATCGAACGAATCTCCTGTGATTATTGGTTGGGTAATGATCTTCCAGTCACCATCGACATAAAGGTTTTGGTTAATAAAATTCGACCCTAACAACGCGTTTAAATCTATGATGTCTCAACTAAATGATGCCTCACTTGAATGATGTATTAACTGAAATGATAATAGTTAGAGTTAAATGGTTCCATTTGGTCATGTGACGAAGGGACTGCTCTTTATTTCACATTTCTTAATATGAAAAGAAGGGTTCTTTTCAGACATGAGTTAAGTTCCATGTGCGCAAAATTTGATGGTTATCATCCAACATGGACAGAGCCTACCTTTGTGCCATCAACATTTACATTGCATATTAAGAGCTCTTTAGGGTTATATAGGTCTCGTTTTTCATTTGTGAAGTTTTCCGAAATAACTCTGCATTTTTTCTCAACGAGCGGGAAATCCGTGACTTGGAGGTTTTTATCCGATGGGAGCAGGTGTCCCTACCCGACCATCCTGGTAATTTCACGATGCTCCTGTATTTTTTAAAAGTTGAATGGAACCCTCAGGTTTTCATTACAGTGGAAGAAACCCTTTGTACTATAATTCTTATTATGACTTTTAGTGATAGTTTTCCTATGATTGTTATTCTCCTCGTAACCCCCTGGACTATTCTTTATTCTGGGTAGGTAGTCTTCACTGGTGTTTTATTCCAAATCCTTTTGAAACCTTCTTGATACCCCTCTTTTGTTCCAGTAACTACAATCTCGCACAGGCATTTTAGCAGGGTTACATGTTTGCATTTTCTTAAGGGGTTTTTCATTGTCCCTCTATTATTTTTATGGATTACTCTTACCCTTATGTGTTGTTACCTGGTATCGATCCCTTGTGAGACCATGTAGGAGTACTGGTCCAAAAGTAATTCTGGTAGGGTAGAACCCACTCTGAGTATACATGTTATATAGATTTTTTCATTCGGTGGATTCTAACAGGCCACTAGATAAATCTTACGACTCTAATGTTTTTAAAAGGACTTTCTCTATTTTCCATTCAGTATATAATATAATGTGGGTATTCTGTGTCCCGAATGATTCATTAAGGAATACCTTGCAACATGAAAATATTTGAGTCTATGGTAACTGTTGGGTTAAGGTATTTCATACTATTATTATTGTTAGCTATGGGTGGAGGCTACCATTCGAAATTGGGTATTTGTCATAAATATTAACTTTGTGTTAAATCTTTGAGCATTGCTTTGTGAACCATATCTGTATAAAGTTATGGAATACATTTCTTTCTGCACTTCCTTTCTCATTTTAATTATTAGAAGTTTCACTTGTTTTCCTTCTCGTATTTATGTTCAAATAATTGTTTATCATGACCTAATGATGGGACCCCTGGTTTTTGTGAGGGTACCCATTAGGTCAATTTTGGTCCACTTCTCCCTTACAGTCCATGGATGATTTCGTCGACTGTGTAGAGGCAAGACGACCTCTACTATGGCCTCGAGTTAAGTGCAATCCTAAACTTTCATGTATTTTGTTTCTTTATAATCAATTTATCTCAGAAATTAAATTATGTGTTCCATATAAGAAATTTTGTTATTCATTGGTAGTTACTAATTGAAATTTATTGGTCCCCTTATAGGGTTGGAGCATTCGAAAGCTTCAGAATTATGGGCATCCTAGCGTTTTCACAGTCTAAAGTCTATTTACAAATAATTGAATTTCTCAACAATAAGGTTGAAATGATATCCTTTTAACAAAGATGCATCCTCTAATATTTCTTAATTAAGTTCCATACTCAGCCAAGATACAAGGAAATTTTTTGCTCAACACCTACAGTTAATCCATAAGGGTTTACCTGATTTTAGGGGCTCCCAATGGCCAAATTCCCGATTTTCCACTTGTCACATTCAGCCCTAAGGTAGTTCCAACATGTTCCCTTCTCATGGAGTCATGGTCAGCTGATTTTAACCTGGCTGTCTCATTTTTTCATCAGCAATAATATAAAATATTTTGTTTCATACAAGTGTCATAGTCAAATAGTTAGTTGGGTCAAATCAGATCTCTGCCCAATAGTCATAATCATCAATTACAATTAACTAAATTAAGAATTCGTAATTTCCATAAATGACAATAATTTTCCAATTTCAAATTTTCTAAAAACATAAATAATTTCCTAAGGAGATTTCATATTTAAAAATAATTTTTTTTTTTTGGGATGTTGCAATCAATCTCAAAAACAACATGTTGAAAACAACTCTTCTACTAGTAGAGCGTAGAACCATGAGCCCATAAATGATAAGAAATTAATATTATCCCTGCACAGTCGTGGAAAATTTCAAAAGTTCCAGAGAGGGATCAAAAGCCACTTATGACTTTCCTGATATCAATATTTAAGGTGTTGCAGGAGCCATTCTGGAAACTAGAAACATTGACACAAAGCGATTGGGAAGATGGAAAGAACTTGACACTTTCTCCTCCTATAATTTGTAAATTTTGACAATAGAATTTTGAGTTGGAACTTGGCCTTTGAATATTTCAAGCTAGGCGTGGATGAATATTTCAAGTCGAACCACTTGGATCTATTAATATTTTTAATCACCATCAAATTGGAGAAAAAATTTCCGAAATGATGACCTAGTTCATGTAAAAAATACAAATCGGGGGCATCCTCTGTAAAACTAAAAAATCAAAATTAGTGGGAGAAAAAACCATAAGGCCAATGGCCATTCCTAAATTGAGGAGAATCATGGTCCTTGTCCATATGAAAAAACTAAATTTGTGGGTGAAAACCCCAAAAGATCGATGGCTATTCCCAGAAATCGGGCGAAATGGAGGATGATCGCCATTTTTCCAAGGAGAAAATGTAATTAATATTTAAATTTCGACCACCATTTTTGGGATAAATATATAATTAATATTGTTTTAAAAATAAAAGGGGAGATAATTTGGATTAATATGTTTTTTTTTTTAATATATAAAATTCGCCCTCCCAAAATTTGAAGGGGTTAGATTTCACCCATGGGGGAAATTTCACCCCTAAAATTTTCTATGGTACATTTTTATATTGGAGGAATGATTATTCCTAGAGTGGGGCCTTCTTTCTTCCATTATCGTAGGCTTCTTGATATCCTTATCCTTGTAACCTATGTTTTTGAAAACTTTGGTAAGGTGGTTTATCTCCTGTTGAAAATGTTCACTGTCACAGATTCTTGTTTCCCCCCTTGATAGGGTATAGAGGACTCCTACCTTGTTTGAAGGGTGGTGGTGGGAGTTGGAATGAAGGTAGATATCCACATGGGTTTTCTTCCTAAATACCTTATTCCCAAGTGATCCATCTTGCTTCCTAATGATAAGAACATCGAAAACATGAAGGTTATTGTAATGTCCCAGCCACCAACAGGTTGGGCAATGCCACTTATTGGACGTTTCACTTAGATCTGATACCATTTCGTGAATTTATATGAATACATATCTAAAAAAATTAACAATTACATCGTTCTGTTCATGCCACTTATTCATGCATAAATAATCATTAAAACATATCGACAATATATGGATACACACGACATATTCTAACCATACACAAATTAATGCGGAAATAATAGTAAGCCTACATACAACATAGATGATATATCCAGGACTTAGTCATCAAGTTATAACACATGTACAATTACACAACATATAACTAATAGAGATTTGGTACTTATATTTCAATAAATGACCACCTAACTGTGTGTAGACCTTCCACGAACCTCCTAGCCTTACACCACATTTCTCATCACACTCAACAATGGGTCACCCCCGAGATGGGACTAAACTCCACTGAGAAAGGAATTCCTAGGCTAGGAAAGGACAACAAGAAGGTCAAACAGATCAACAGGAAGGATTTTCTCCGGGGACCATCTCACACTAACAACCTACAACCTCTCATTCCCCACATGCTTGTCCCACAACAAGAATTGTGCCCCTTCTCTGCTCCACAGTCCTTCAATTGCCTCACTTCCCTTCTAGGGTTTCATAAACAGGCCAGACATGAATTCTCTGAGCACTGTAGCTGTAGTTGGGCTTCCTCTAGGAAAACACTTCCCCATCAACCTCTCTCACCTAGAGAGAGTTTCTTGTAGGCCTGACAACCTGCTTCTTCAGTCCACGGGCCTAACAACCTGCCTCTTCAAACCACAGGACTAATAACCATCTTCTTCAACCCAACTTCTAAGTCAAATCGAGTAAGGTTGATGGCAACAAGAAGGCTCTGTATAGCTCAGGTGATGGTAGAAACAACAATCATTAAGGCATAGCATGGCTAAGGAAAGGTATAGGTGCGAGAATGAATCCTTGCATGAATCGGGAAGGGTGAAATATTTCCATATAATAATAAGCGTCATGAGGAAACTCTAAACTGGTCTAGATGCAAGGATGGGGAGCAACGCCAAAATGGGAAGAGAACCCCCAATGGGCTGGATTTCCCAGCTATAAAATGCATGCGACCACACTGACACATGTCTTCTGGAAGTCACATGAGTTCCACTTAGCACTCGTTCCCCTTTTTCCAAAGAACTTAGGACAACACAACTTATGTCAACCATAGCCTTTTGGAATAATAATAAAATATTATTCCCTTAGACGTAACCCCTCTAGCTTAGCCCCTGGGCCTAGAAACTTAGCTTCCTCCCTTACCCTACCTATTGGAACTTAGTCCCCCATAAATATTTCTTTGTGGTCGGTATACACACAACAATGTAATTTTATTAATGATATGTGCATTTACATATACAAAAATGAGTCTCATGGCCTTAACCATCTAGGCTCTCCAACCTAATAAACATATAAGTCTCAACTTATAAACACTTGGCTCACCAACCTATAAACATAATTACAATTCAACAGGGGCTCAACCTTGGGGTGTTATAATCCCCTCCCCTTATTTTTTCAGTGTCCTCAATGCAACTTACTTACACAACAACAACACGATTTCCACAATCTTCAAAAAGATGTGGGTACTCTGCTTGCATAGGATCTTCATTCTCCCATGCTACGTCCTTAGGACCGTACTAGATCCAATGAAATTTTACAATCCCTATGGATCGATTATGAATCTTCTTTCTTTTATGATCTAGTATACGCACCAGATGCACCTGAAAAGTTCTTTCCTACTCCACCTAAATCACATTCCAATCAATAACATGATTATCATAAGGTACATATTTCTTAAGCAATGACACATGAAATACATTATGTATAGACATGCATGCAGACAATGCAAGCCTATATGTTACTTGACCAATCCTCTCTAGGATTTAAAATGACCCATAATACTGAGCTTCTAGCTTTGAACAATTTCCCAACTTCAGATAGCTTCTGTTGGCCTTCACTATCATGAATACATGATCCCCTACTTTAAATTCCTTGTGAGTTATTTTCTTATCAACATAAATTTTCTTCCTGTCTTGGGCAACCTTCAAATTCTACTTCATCTTCAACATTTGTTCTTCCATTTCCTTGAGAAACTCCAGCCCAACCACTTCCCTATTAGCTGGGTTGTCCCAACTTACTGGGGTGTTAGACTTTTTGCAATAAAGTGATTCAAATGTGATCATCTTCTATGATACTTGATACCCATTGTTGTAGGAAAATTCTACCAAGTGTAGATACTCTTCCCATTTAGATGGTTTGTCCATCACATACATCCTTAACATGTCCTCTATCACTTGGTTCACCCTTTTTGTTTTTCCCATCTGACTCAGGATGATATGTTGTACTTAAGTTCAGATTTGTTATCAACCCTCTGAATAACCCCTTCGAGAACTTTGATGTAAACGTCGGGTCTCTATCAGACACAATTGTCTTGGGTACGCCATGCAAGTGAACTAATTCCTTCATATAAATATCAGAAACATTACTTTCTTTATGAGTAGTCTTCGTATGAATGAAATGGGCATCTTTAGTAAGCTTGTCTACCACTACCATGATTGCATCATGTTGCTTTCTCATTCAGGGCAATCTCGTGATGAAATCCATTCTTACCACTTTCCATTTCCACTCAGGAATGGGTAATGGATGTAGTAAACCAACTCGGTGTCTATGTTAAGCCTTTATCTTTTGACATTCCAAGTATTTGGCTATAAAATAAGCAATCTCCCTCTTCATGCTTGGCCAATAATATTGCCTTTTGACTGTCGATATTGTTTTCTGATATCCTGGGTGTCCTGCATAAGGCACATTATGCATTTATTTCAAAATCGCACTCCTTAATTCAGAAGAGTTGTGTACATAGACTCTGTTTTTGTACATAATGATTCCATCAATTCCCAATTCATAATCTTCAGTTTTCTACTGCATTTTACCTTGCTGCAATTTTGTTACCAATTCCATGTACTACAGATCTACTTTTGCAGCTTAAAAAATTATTCCTTTAATATTCATATGATACATGCTAATCATTGTAGCATGTAGTTCATGCACTCTCCTGCTGAGTGTGTCATTCAATTTGTTCTCCTTTCCTTTGATATGATTTATATCAAAGTCATACTCATAGAGGAATTCCAACCATCTACTTTGCCTAGCATTCAAAGTAGGTTGATCAAACAAATATTTTAGACCGTTATGGTCTGTCCTTAGCTCAAACTTCTTTCCCATGAGGTAGTGCCTCCAATTCTTCAAAGCGTGAACTATGGCTGCCAATTCCAAATCATGAGTGGCATAAAGTATTTCATGCTCTTTCAACTTCCCTGATTCATAACATACAACAAACCCATTTTGAATGAGGACTCCACCCAATCCTTCTTTACATGCATCTGTGCATACAATGAAGTCTTCATTTGGATCTGCGATCCTCAGAATTGGAGCATTGGTTAACAATTTCTTCAATTGCTGGAAACTCTTTTTACATTATTCTATCCATTGACACGTATTCCCCTTCCTTTGCAAGGAAGTGATGGGGTGAGCTATTCTTTAAAACCCTACAATGAACCTTCTGTAATAGCCAGTTAGATCCATGAAGGATTTGACTTGTGTCACATTCTTAGGTGTTGTACACCCTTTAATGGCCTCAATATTTTCAGGGTCCACTATTATCCCTTCGTCAGATATGACATTCCCCATGTAGTGAATTATGTTTTGATAAAATGAGCACTTGCTCAATTTGGAATACAACTGATGTTCTCTTAGCACTTACATCACCATCCTCAAATTATGCTCATGCTCTTGTTCCAACTTGGAATATACAAGAATGTCACCCAAAAAAACAATGACAAACTTGTCTAAATATTCCCAAAAAACACCCTTCATTAAGCACATGAAAATAAGTGGTTCATTTGACAACCCAAATGGCACCACTGTGAAATCATAATGACCATACCTTGTCGTGATGAAAATCTTGCTGATATATTCCTCTTTAATCCTTACCTGATGGTATCCTGACCTGAGATTTGTCTTGGAAAATATATTTGCATCCTTCAATTGATCAAAGAGATCATCAATCCTTGGCAGAGGATACTTGTTCTTCACAGTTAATTTATTCAACTATCTAAAATTAATGAAAAATATTAATGTCCCATGTTTCTTCTTCACGAACAAGACTTGAGAACCCCAAGGTGACAGACTTGGGTGTATATACCCCTTCTTCAGAAGTTCTTCAAGCTGCATTTTGAACTCCTTCAACTCTGGTGTACTCATCCTGTAAGGAGTCTTTGATACTGGAGCTGCTCCATGAATCAAATTAATAGAGAAATGGATATATCTCTTTGGAGGTAGTCCTGGTACCTCCTTGAACACATCATCAAAATCTTCCAGGACTGCATGATCCTCCAAATTTGGCACTTTATCCTTAGATGCTTCCTCCATATGGGTTGCAAATATTTGACAGCCCTTCCTGTAACACTTCTTCAATTGCATTGATGAAATTTCCCAGATAGTAACTACCCTGGGAATTCCATGGACTGTCCTCTGATTCCCTTCCTCATGCAAACAATTGAAAGCCTTGATACAATATTCTAATATGGCATGGTGTTGATCTAGCCAATCCATACCAATTAGGAAGTCATAAGATCCAAAAGGAAATATGTTCAAATCTTCCCTTGTGCTCAGTCCATTAATGTCCATAAGACATGACTTAACCATCTCATTGAATTTTCTTTTGGCTCCAGTAGCCAACTGCACCAACCAAGATTTTCCATGCTTTTTTCTTAGAAATTTCAAACTTTCAACCATCCTAGGATCTATATAACTATGAATAGATCCTGAATCAGATAAAATAGTAATGGTTTGGTTGTTTATCATGCCTTTCACTTCAATCATATGCGATTGATACTCTACTTTCTTGTTGTCCAAGGATGTATAGATCCTTGGAACATTTATTCCCATGTTCCTCATTGTTTCATCTCACTAAACATTGTGAAAAACTCTCTCTTTGTCACTTCTATGAGGAAAATCTGTAAATATATGATCACCTTTACAACCCCAACATTGAATAGGTGGCTTCCTTGGCCTTTGACCACCTATCTTAATCATTCTAGGTTCTCTAAAAGTTGGTTGTCCCTGAGGATTATTTCTGAAGAATGGTGGATTAATTCCCTTCTTCCTCTGATCCATATTGAATTTATTCTTGTCTTCCTGATCTACCGAGGAAGGAGATCTAATGGGGAAGGTGATAAAACAATCCATTTTCCGGTAGTTGACCAAAAACTCAACAGGGGCGCAACTCTGAGCAGGGTCGCATCATTGGTTTGGGTAACCCAGTAATAGATATCCAATGCTGGGATGATCTGAGAGTATCCAAGAGGATGGGGATATCTCAGTGTGTGTCTCAGGGATGAAAGGGAGAAGCTCAGTGCAACCATAGAGGAGTGTGCACTTACTTCATCCCGACAATGAGAAAACCATTAAGGGCGCAAAACCCAGGTTGGTGCGCCCTCTTGTTTACCTCAAAAAACTTGCAGAAAAGGACGTGCCCCCTTAGAGATTGGATAGCTAACAGATTAATCTTTCTCTCAAGTGTGGAAGCGTGTCTAACGGAGAATACAGGGTGCATCCATGAAGAAAGGTGCATTGGCTAACCCTGAAAATGACCTAAAAATGAAAATGCAACAAACATCTGAAGTAAAACTCAGACAACAAAAACAAAGTGAGATAATAGCTTGAGGAAAAGATAATAATGTTTTATTTGAGTCCTAGTTCACCTTATATACTGAGGGAACCATTTATTTACATATGCATATTTAAATAACATCAAAAATGTGAAATGAGTCGAGCCTAGTTGGCTAAAGTGTACTCCCCAGTTGGGCGTTCCCCTAGGTGGCCTCCTTGGCCCACTTCCAAAGTTTTTTGGAAAGTTGAGCTTGCTTTTTTCTGATCATATAGGCACTTAGCTTGCCTTATGTTCTCCTCCAATGTCTTGGGATCATCATATTGTATTTTTTCACTAATGGATGGTGGAAAACCACTCAAATACCTTTGAATCTTGACTGTCTCATCCTTGATGAAAGAGACATACTTCAACAATTCTAAAAACCTTCTTTCATACTCATTAATGGACATACTTCCCCGCTTGAGTTCAAAGAACCGTTTCATTTTGTTATCATAATACCTCTTAGTCAAGTATTTATTTTCAAAATAATTCTTGAATTCCCTCCAATTAACATCTTTCTCTTTAATGTGCAACACCTGCACAAGCTTATCCCACCGCATGGATGCCTTACCTTTGATTTGATAGATGGAAATTCTTTCTTCTGCCAGTGAAGAGTAATTATGAAATTGAAAATACTTTCTCATGCTCAACAACCATGTCTCTGCATCTTGATCCTTCTTTTGCTCCCCATCAAATGTAGGAGGTTTCCTTTTGTTCATTTCTCCTTGTAGCTCATCCTCCCTAGACCTCTTATGATTCCTGGCATGGGATATGCTTGAGATATTGTGTACTCTCTTACTTGAATTCCTCAGGGAGTGTTGGTGATGTCTGCTATCACTTTTTGTTCTTTTGTGACTTCCTAGTTTTCTTGAGCCACTCTCCCTATCTAGTTTCCTTTCTATCCTTTTCAGGATCTGCATCAAATTTATGTTGAATTCTCCCTGTTTCTCTGTGGATTTCATGAGATTTTTGTTATATGCTCGGTGAGTCTGGACATCTCTCTGCAACTTTTCAATGTTTTTCATTATGTTTCCTTCTTTATCTATCTCTTATCCATGCCCATTGGAGTTTGATCCTTCAACTTCTAGATGGACATCCATTCCTATAAATTCATTCTACGAACTGTAAGCATCCTATGACTTCCCCATTTCACTGCACTAAGCGAAAATTCAGTTCAGTTTTGACAATCGTTAACTCTGCAAAATGTGAAGTCAACCGAAATTTTGTTAGGCTAATAAACTTTAACATTTTTCCATAATAAACCAATATTATTCAACAAAAACAATATTAGATTCCATTTCTGTAGGTCTTGGTCGATCAAGAACTCCTCGGGCTTCAATCTCTAAGCCCAGTTCTGTTTTGCAACTAATTTCGGGTTCTAGCCCCTTTTGTTCAGCCCTTGATTTGCATGGGACCATAGATGTAACCCAACGCTTAAGATTTGGGCACTTATTCGGAGCCTTGAAACTTCGGGCTCTTGGATTCAGAGTTTTCCCTTTTTTCGTGCGTCCCAACATCACAAAACAATGAAATATAGAACGCATGAAGAACAACGGATCTATGGTCCACATTCCTTGATCTGATCTAAGGTGGATAGGAGCTTCAAAAATTTCTTCCTTCTATTCCTTCATGCACCATTTCTTCCGGAGTGTCAAGTCTTTAGACTTCATGATGTGGCGCCACGCGTCCACTGGGGACCACGATTTTCGTGCTTGAACTAATAAATGCTGAAAATGTCACATAAAATTTTGTACTTTTCAAATTTCGGGGACATGGGTTAGTGGTTTTGTAGTAACCCACCGATCATTCTCCAATTGTCCCCATGCTGACACTTACCTCACATGGGAAACCGTGGTTTGGATTGCGGGACCGCCTTGCAGAATTATCTATCGTGCAACCTTGATCTCTACAATGCCTCCCGGATGTTGATCTTTATAGATTGTGACCAAATTTAATGCATGCCCGATCAATATAACTTCTTTGCCAAGCTTAACTACGTTGTGCCACCGCCAGGAGCGCACTCAGAAGGACACATGAAGATGACACGTGGTCCAATCAGGCGAGTGACATATGTCACGTTCTAAATATATTTCCATCTTACCAAGGTTCTTAACTCATTGACATGTGGCACACATCCCATGTGTCCACGTCATCCCTAGTGATGTTAGTAGGCCATGCCATCCGAGACTTCGGGCTTCGGGAGATTTCTCCTTAGCACAACCCCATTTATACCGAACACTGAATTCCCAAACAAGTTGATCTTCTGACATGCATCTCCTTCGATGAATGGTCTAGATTAACTTCATACTTTGACACTTTGAGAGTTTCCACTCTATTCACACCTTGTTTCTCTCGAATGACGTATTCCCGAACAAGCTAACTTGCCGACATGTGTTCCTTCCTTCGATAAACAAATAGGAAATACACAAAGTTTGCTCTGTCTTCTCTACACGTGACCGAGAGCTATGACCTTGGCTTAACATTTGGGCACTTATCTAGCTTTTACAAGATTGCTAGTCGTCCCTTAAGGAACTATGAATATCAACGACCAAGAGTGATTGCGGAAACTCAACTTGCTCACTCTTTAATTTCCTTCCCGATCTCTGCAATGCGAAGATGCTCGTTCGTAGTGGGATCGATATCCATCATTGATCTATTGATCTATAAAGATCAATGATCTTGAGGGATTGTGGAGTCTCAACTTACTCGCACTTTAATTTCCTTTCCGATCTCTACAATGGCTCCCCATCGTCGATCTCCCGTCAATGAGATCTGACGGTGATGACTTAATCTTCGCTCGATATGACGACTAAAATTCAAACCTTGCGGTTCCAAACCCCTGCTTACTGCAGTCTCTTTTCTCTGTTATCTTTCTTGAACCGTTATGCCTCCTGAGCTTCCAAACACGGCCAAGGTGTTCTCTTGGCACTTAGGAATTCTTTGAGTTCAATTTTTTTCCTTCTCAACAACAATTTTCTCTGAGATTTTGATTCCATAACCACTTATATAGCTTAATTCAGGCTCAGTGTCCAAAACTAGGCTCTGAACTTCAATTTTGTCCATTTCGACAACAATTCCTTTCTGAAACTTTTTTTTTAGCTTCCACTAACATGGCCCATCCAGGCTCAGTTTTGAAACCTTGGCTCTAATACCATTTTGTAATGTGCCCAACCACCAACAGGTCGGACAATGCCACTTCTCGAACGTTTCACTTAGCTCTCATTAATTTATATTCTTGCATATCTAACACAATTAACAGTTAAAATGTTATGTTCATAACACTTATTCATGTATAAATAACCATTAAAACATACAAACAATATATGCATACAGACGACATATTCTAACCATACACAGATTAATGCAGAAATAACAATAAGCCTACACACATAGCATAGTAGATATATCTAGGCCTTACTCATCAAGTTATAACACATGTACAATTACACAACATACAATTAACAGAGATTTGGTACTTATCTTTTAATAAATTACCACCTAACAGCATGAATACCTTCCATGGACCTCCCAACATTAGACTACATTGCTCCTCACGCTCAGCAGTGGGTCACCCCCGAGTTTTGACTAAACTCCACCAGGCAAGGGATTCCTGGGCTAGGAAAGGACAAGAGGAAGGTCACAGAGATCAACAGGAAGGATTTTATCCCAGGGCCAACTCACACTAACAACCTATAGCCTCTCATTCCTCACATTCATGTCCCACCTCATGAAGTGTGCCCCTTCTCTACTCCATAGTCCTTTAACTTCCCCACTTCCCTTCGAGGGCTTCAGCAATAGGCCAGACATGAATTCTCCGAGCACTATAGCTGTAGTTGGGCTCCCTCTGGGAAAACACTTCCCCAACAACCTCTCTCACATGGAGAGATTTGCTTGCACGTCTAACAACCTCCTTCTTCAATCCACGGGCCTGACAACCTGCATCTTCAAACCATAGGCCTGACAACTTGTTTCTTCAACCCAACTTCTAAGTCAACTCCAGTAAAGGTGATGGAAACAACAAGGATCGATATAGCTCACGTGATGGAAGCAAGAGAAACCGTTAAAGCATAGCATGGCTCGGGCAAGGAACAAGTGCGAGCATGAATCCTTGGATGAATCTGGAAGGGTGACAGACTTCCAGAGAATCATAAGGGTCGTGAGGAAACTCGAAAGTGGTCGAGATGCAAGGATGGGGAGAAATGGCAGAGTGGGAAGCGAACCCCCAACGAGTTGGATTTCCCAGCTATAAACTGCATGCGCACATGTCTTCATGAAGCCGCATGAGTTTCACTTAGCACTAGTTCCCCTTTTTCCAAGAAACTTAGAACAACACGGCTTATGTCAACCATATCCTTTGGTAATAATAATAAAATATTATTCCCTTAGAGGTAAACCCTCTATCTTAGCCCCTAGGCCTAGACACTTAGCCCCCTCCATTACCCTATCTAGTGGAGCTTAGTCCCCCATAACTCTTTCTTTGTGGTCGGTCTACACACAATAATGTAATTTTATTAATGATATGTGCATTTACATATACAAAAATCAGACTCATAGCCTTAAGCATTTAGGCTCTCTAGCCTAATAAACATATAAGTATGAGCTTATAAACACTTGGCTCACTAGCCTATAAACATAATTACAATTCAGTAGGGGCTCGAACTTGGGGTGTTGCAACTCTTATTCTCTTCAAGTTCCATGGTAAAATTGATGTCCTCTGGAATTCCATTCATGTGTTGGAAGAACTTGTTTAGTTCTTCATTTACATGAGGCCATTTTACATTAGTATCATAGACATACCTCTTCCATCTTGGGGGTGTCAGGGGTTATGATTCAAGAGCCTTCTTTTCAAATTTTTCCATGAAGAGGTTGGCCATGATTGGGGATAGAGGCAATCCCATGATCATCTGTGAAAGATGAAGAAGGTTAATCTCAAACATATCTCACCCAACCTTGTTGTTTGAGGGTCTGTGACTTAATTGACAACTTGAATGGCTTCATTTAAAGAGATCTTTGTGAAGAGTAAAACAACATCAAAGCTAATGAGCATGTCTCCTAGTTCAACTTTCTCATTTTTAATAAGGTTAACGAATTCATTACAATCTTTTGTGTAAGAATCAATACCACTTACTAAAGGTCCTAGGATCTTTGCTACACACTTTTCTAGTTCGTAGGTTGGGGATCCAATTGTGTTGACAATTGGTCTAAGTGGGAGTCCATAGATTCTCAGGGTGATTTGAAAGTTAGGAATAAGTCACGTTTTCATTATTTCATCAAGGTTATATTCCTTCATAGCCTTCTTAACCTATTTGATAACCTTGGAGATATGATTTCCCCTTAGCTTCCTGCCACTATTTGTGAGGTGCTCAATCATCTTGACATTGTAATAATTTTTTGTTCATAACTACCGTGGCTCCACCATTCAAGACTACACTCGTATCATCATTTTGTAAATTTTTTAGAGCTACATGCTCCTTCTTATCCAAATTGCTTTTTGGTGGTTTCGCCATTCATAAAACTCTTGTGCAGTCTTGTCTTACAGACTCTTTCTATTCATCACTCAAGGAATTTATGCTATCCTCTAAGCTACAAACAATGTTTTCCACGGGGATGATTTTCGGAGAAATTGCAATGCCTAAATATTTTTTCAAGATGTTGATTTCCTCATTATTCAAGTCGTGGTCAGATATGTTAACCACTCGTTTTGAGTCTTTTTCATTGTTTGCATTTTTATTACGTCTAAAATTTCCTAACAATCTGTCAAATTTACCAGTCTGCCTCTCCCTCGATGTATGCCCCTCTTTATCTGCTTTAATCGCATCGTTCACATCTATTAGTTCCCACATGTCCGCGCAAATTTTATGAGCGAGTTTTAGATGCGATTTTAGGGCTGCACGAGATAGAGAATCCAGGGCAAACGAGTTCTCCTAATTTGCCCACGAATAATGTCCTGACTCAAGCTATCAAACGCTCCACTATTCCATTTGCTGTATAATCTGTGATTATTGGAGGCAAAGATCGGGGTTAAACTAGAATCCCTGCATCGTTTCAGAAAATTAAGATCCACCAACCTTTTTTCGATTTTAATTTTTAATTTTTCCATCAAATGAATTTTTCTCTAGGTTTTCCCTCCGTACAGGGAAGTGATAACTGTTTTAAAATTTCTTTAGTGTGAATTTTGACAGGGAAGTAATAACTGTTTTAAGATTTCTTTAGTGTGAATTTTTCCCAATAGTCAAGTCATGCTGTGATTTCAAATCTAGACCATGATTCATCTTCAGCGCAACAAGTCAAAGATAAGGGCTACGAATCTACATAATAAATACTAAGAGTGCAAGATAAGTTTAGAGTTTTAGGGTTAGGGTTAGGAATGTCGACCCAAGTCAGGGTTACCTATGTCCATTCTCTTATACCTAAGATTTTTTTTTTTTTAAATTAAGTATTTTTTCTCACCTATATAAGTGAATTAATAATAAATACTAAGAGTGCAAGATAAGTTAGGATTTTAGGGTTAGGGTTAATGATGTCGACCCATGTGAGGGTTACCTATGTCCATTTTATTATTCTTAAAATATATTTTTTTAAATTAACTATTTTTTCTCATAGAATGATATTTAATAAAATTATAATAATGTAACTAGAAGTAATAATGAGTAATAATAATTACGCCCGAAAGGTTTATACTTATTGACAATGGGCAGATTTAATAGGGGTTTAGTGCTTAATAAGTTTTTATGAACAAGATTAAATATGACTGGAATATTCTTAGTAGTCACACAAAATAAATGGTTGTGATTTCAATCATTAACTTCCTAGCTATTATAAAGACATCCGTTTATGTGTTTACTTTTTTACATTTACCTAATCATATTTAAAAATTACTTTGATAGCTAACTGATTGCCACCTAAGTGATTAACAGAAATTAAAATATTAACACCAGATAAATGAAACTCAACCGTTTGTTAATCAATAATAAAATTTAATATATTCTTTTAAGGATTCTTTTCATCTTATCAACCTTTCGGGGTTGATCATCCACAATTATCTCGCTGTGCTAGTAAATAAGAGTAGTCATAACTCTAAGTAATAATGTAGCCATAATGAGTAGTAATAATATTGTAACTATGATATAACTAAAATAATATATCTATAATAAATAGTATTAATAAACTATAATATTATAATATAATGAATGATAATGATGTAGCTATAAAGATAATAATAACATAATAATAATAGAATAATTATAACAAGTAACTTAGTTAATCATATTAACCAAGATTAATAATAGAGTATTTACGTGATCATTCAAGACTTATTTGTTGGTATATCAAAGGGAGTTAGTTGTTGCTTAATTTCAAATCACCATTTTTGTTTAAATTGTTTGACTTCTTCCTCCCAGGCATTTAGAACCTCCCTAGCTTCCTAAGGCGTTTGACGAATATAATCCTTTGCAATTTGAATGGCTTCTTGTTGAGCTCTAGGGAGAGGGACGTTTGGGCGCTCCTTGCGACCTCTGCCCAACGAGCGCCCGCAGACCATGGTTATGTTACAACAACCTTTGAGAGGGTAGTTATCGAGTTGGTAAATGCGTCTTCTGATCGGCCAGTTTCTTCACCTCTGGTTGCTTCCTGTTTGCCAGTCAGAACGAAACTGATGAGATTTTGTAGCTGGGCACCGATTGAAGGGTTTCATCTATCCCCAATTTTCATAATGCTAAGAACACTGCAATGTTTATGAGGCATTGAATAATGTAGCTTAAGTTTAGGTTCGTATTTCTGCTTGATCCAGGATTAAGATGAATTTATACTGGTTTACAATATCTAATTTAATATTAATATTTACCATTAAAATATTATATTATTATTGATTAATATTTTTTATTATAATTTATATTTTATATTAATAAAATAAAATAAATATAAATTTATGATTTAATAATAAATTTAATAAAATTTTGTACTAACTTTTACTATTAATTTATTAATTAATCAATGAATTAGGAATAATTTTGTTTATATTTATGTATTTATGAATAATTTTGTTCACATTAATATATTAAAATTTTTGATTGATAGTAATAATTATATTAATGTGTTTGTTTATATTAATAAACATAGTAATAATAATAATCTAATTTTAAGGTTACTATCAAGCTAGATACCAAATTGGTGTATGATATCCCCTTGTTTGTGGGACAAGTGATCCCCTAAGTGCAATTGCTAAAGTTTATAGAGGTGTATATACCCTACTCCCCTCTAGATTTGAACCTCTGACCTTCTAAGATGAAACATATGTTCTTAACACATGTTGTTTGAGCTTTGTAGAGATAAACTCTGTATAAAATTTTGAAACATCCAATATTTCCACTAAACACTCCACCCTTCATGAGGGATACATAAAACTTTATTGTTCATAATAATAGATGGAGTGTCCACTTAAAACATTGAAAATTGCTAAATTTCATACACAATTTATCTCCAAAAACATCAAACAATATAACTAACATATTAACAATTTTTTTAATAATATGTGTTAAATATAAACTTAAAAATACATACTTAGATATTAATATTATTAATATAGTGAATACTAGTTTTGTTTAATTTATTGATAATAAACTTAAACATTACTCGGAGACTCATTATTGAGGAATGGTTTGCACCTTGATTGATTTGATCCCTCTAAATGCATGATAAATGAAAAGTTACTATGAATCTACACTTATATATATATATATATATATATATATATATATATATATATATATATAATTTTAAAAAATTAAATATTAATTTATTTTTTCACTTTGAAAAACCTATGTTATTTTTAGGATCATTTTATCATTTAAAAAAATTTAAATTTAAATTTAATTTTGCACTTTGAAAACCCTCTCTTATGTTTGCCAATTATTCTAAGGACTATAGCTTTTGATCCACGTCATAGTTGAACACCTATTACTGGGTCCCTTTTGATGCATTACTTGGTGCATTATGAAGCCAAAAATTGATATTATGCACTCTTTCCACAATTTACATCCAATTCCATATTATTTTTATTTGTTTATGAAAACAAATTCATTTTTTTATTTATAAAATTTTCCAATTCTAATTTTTGATTGGTTCACCATCACTGGAATATTTGATTGGTTCACCATAACTAGAAGTGACTATATTTCCCTAGTATATGGGATTTTATTTTTCTCAATTGTGAGAACGAAGGAATAATTAAAAAATAATAATTTAAACAATATTTCTATTGGCTGATTTGTAAGCTCTCATAGTGAAGGGAAGGTTTTTTGGAAAAGGTCGTAGAGATGGCAAGGTGCATGGAGCCATCAATTCATGATTGATTTTTCATTTCTTCAATAAATCCATATTTTCTAAGACTAGTCGTAACCCCCTCACTGGATCTGCATCTTCAATTATTGTGATCTCTGTTAGAATTAATGATTAATTTAGGGGTTGGTTGAAGATTTATAGGAGGTTGTTGAGATATACTCTCAACCTCACCCTCCATGAGTGGAATTAGTTGGATCTGAATCCAACTATATATATGTGTACTGTGTTGTGTTTAAAAATAATACAATTCATTATTTGTGTGTTATTACTGTTCATCTCTGCTCTCTTAAATTCTGTCATGGTATCAGAGCCTGGCTGGGCTTAATCCCTCACGGGAATGCCCAGGAAGATGTGAGAGCTTAGATAGTTGATTCTCTGTACATAGGTGTGAGTTTTCTTTGTGTGAAGATTTCCGTCTGTATGTGTGAGTTTTTGTGCTGTATGTGAGATCAGCTACAGGCTTGTTCTTGGCGACCCTTGTGTACCCTGAACATCGCAACAGACTAGACTGCCATATCATCTGCAATCCTCTCACACGAACGTTGTTCTGTTGTAGCCACCATTGATACACGCTGCCCAGAAGCACATATATGTGTTAAGCTTGTGGTTAGGGAGGACTACGGAAGATGTGCATGAGAAACTCGCTCAAATTCTTATTTGGTTGCAAGATCCATGTTTTCAGTTGTGTCTACACTCTTCAGATCTGCTGCTCTATCTGAAACATAAGGTGAAACAGAAGGTCAACGAG
>JZKD02S1844276.1:364580-385039 GCA_000966675.3 Picea glauca
TCAACATGCAACATTGATCAAGATAATTTCATAAAAAATAGATGCATATTAGAATAATCACACCTGGGTTGCATCATTCCTCTGAATGTGTTGGATCTTGAGATCCTTCTGGATCGATGGCAAAAGATCCCTTCTCCTACAAATACTCTTTAGGGTTTAACCATTAACCATATGTGAGTACATACTTCGGATAACATTTGCAGGTAGTGGCTCCATCTGGTAGCAGTGGTAATCATTACCAAAAACTTCAAGAGTGATTGGAACTGGTTCTACAGTTGTAGCTGCAACAGGTACTGCAACTGCAACTGGTTCTTAGACCGCAACTGCAACTGCAACTTAGGGTTTTATGAGGAAACCCTAATTTTTCAAATTTCAAATTTTGAAATTCTGATCCAGAGGATAGATGCGCTGGGCTGAGGCGAGTTAGTTGGTGCAGTCAGATTTTCAAAAATCCAACTTTTACCCCTTCAAATATGATCTACGGATTTATGGACTGGTGCTTCTTGTTTTCTGGTACTTCTGGTACTCTGGTACTTCTGGTGCTTCTAGTACTCTGGTTTTGCTGGTTTTCTGGTACTTTGTGAGACTAGGGTTTCACTTTACGGGAGATCTAGCCACTGAAAAGGTGTGCTCTAACTGCCAAAATGATCCTTGGGGGAGGGCACAACTTTCTAGGAGGTTAGGGAGCTGAAAAGAGATACTTTTTCAAAACCCTAATTTTTTGGTACGGTAACAGTGACGTTTTTCCTCTTGCGAAATATGCTTCCTTCACGTTGGATCTGATTCCATGTTAATGTTTATGCCATTATTATAGTTCTTTTCATTTCATAATATAAGAGCATAATAAGAATAGGATCACTGAGAAATACACATTCACAAGAGACACAACATTTATCCTGGGAAACCCTCTAGGGGAAGAAAACCCAGCAAAAACTTCCTTATCATAAATAGCTTATTCAATGTTCAAAATATAACTCAAACCAATACAGAAAGTCCTCCCCAAGAGATGCGCCACTCTTCTTCTCCTCTCTCCAACTTCTAATTGCAACTTGCCTCATAAGAGAATGAGCAAGTGAGTTGTGTATTAGAGGTGAGGCGCTAGCCTCTTATTTATATCAACATGGCACGTGTGAAAGGTCACCATCTGGCAGGGCCGAGCTCTCACTCTCGGTGGGTAAACCCACCTTTAATTAATTCTGGGTCTTCCATTATAATTGTTTGGGCCGACTTCTTATTCTGCACTTTGTAATTGTCTGCTGACCAATTCGCAAAAGGGGATTTGGTCCTTATACAATTACCGACATGATTAATCCTCAATGGGGATTAATCCAATAAGAATAATAATAATAATGACATGATTAATCCACAATGGGAATTTAATCCAATAATAAAATAATAATAAGAATGCTCTTCGTAGTTACATTATTTCAACAATAGCCATCATATCTGGGAGAAAGTGCACGAGGTTTAGTCCTCTGGAGCGCACAGGAGAAAAGTCAACTTGTGAAGTCACGAAATCCTGAAATCGTTGGGACCGTCCATCAAGGAGGACATGTGGCGAGATATTGGAATTTCACTGACTCGCAGGGAGTAAAGGTCAGAGAACACTGGCGTGAGAATTCGCAAATCGCGAACTCATGACTCGATCTGAACCATTGGATTGAGAAAGATCACGTGTCATCGATATGATGCTATCATGAAATCGGGAATCAGGATTTGGACGACCAGAGGAGACTGCACTCCATACCTCGATACATGAAATCCCGAAATCACTCCAACCATTGGATCTGGAGTGACAGGTGGCGAAGATCCGGAAGCCATCGGCATTTTTTTTTGGCACTGGGAGAATGAAGGTGAATACTGGGGAAAGAAGATTTCGTGAGAGAATCAAGATCATCCATCTCAGAGGACAGGTGGCAGTAGATCCAAGTGCCATCAAAATTTTGGCATTTCAGAGTTCGGGGTTTGGAGAACATCGTGACGAGAGTTCAAGAGTCGTGAAATATCGATTCGAGAAATCCCGAAAGGATCTGGACCGTTAGATCATAGGAGGATTTAGACCGTTGATGCAAGCACCATCGCAATTTCGGTTACCGGGAAATCAGAGGCTAGAGTCTCGTGAACTCACGATACGCGAAATTCCAAAATAATCTGAGTCGTTGATCAAGTGTAGATCTAGACCATTAGATCTTCGATCGTGGAGTATCGTAGATCGTTGATCAAGATATTCCAAAGAAACTGTGGCCGTTGATCTCAAATCAACGAGGATTGTTGATCCTTGAAGCAATTTTGCATTTTGGCTATTTGAAGGAACTGCTACCTTCAGCGTCGAAAATCGAAAGTCTCGAAACGCGAAAGCCCGTAGCACCTGGTTTTTTGGCTCTCGAGTAAACTGAGAAAGCCTTATTCCAGCATTAAAGGGGCTACAATTGTTGCAGTATTACAATTGCTAAAGAACATATCTCAGATCCCTAAATCAGTAGATCTTTCACTTGGATAGTCAGATCGAGCTTGATCAAAGTCAAAGAAGTGGTTTACACCACGTTTTTCGGTCCGAAGTCGCTGCAAGAAATTAGAAGACCTGGTTTTTACGCACAGGAAACAGGTAAACATGAAATTTTCCAACAATTTTTTTTTGTTTGGTTAAAATTCTTTAAAGATGGCCACGTCTAGCAATTTAGGACCAACTCAAGGTCCGATTCTTCTTGGAAAGAATTATGAGTTTTGGTCTCTTCGAATGAAGTCTTTCTTGCAAGCACAAGACTGTTGGGATCCAGTGGATCTTGGATATGTGGAACCAGATCCAACAGACCTTTCCATGATGACAAACCAATAGATAACTGCTTAGGCAACACAGAGGAACAGAGAGAATAAAACCAAATTCTGTATTCAAAATTTAGTGGATGACTCAATTTTCTCAAAAATCACAGGCGCTAGTACTTCAAAATAGGTCTGGGACATCCTTAAATCAGCCTACCAAGGAATTGACAAAGTCAAAACAATCAAACTACAGACCTCGAGGATGCAATTCGAGACTTTTAGAACAACAGAGTCTAAAAATGTGGATCAGTTTATGACCAGAGTCATGGGAATCGTGAACCAGATCAGATTGATTGGTGAAGCCATCCCTAATCAACATGTTGTTGAGAATGTCCTTAGAAGTCTACCAAAGAAATTCGAAATTGTTGTTACAACAATCCTTAAATCTAAGGATTTGTCTCATTTTTCAACAGATGAACTAATTGGTTCCTTGCTGACACATGAGACCAGACTGCATCTCACAAATGAGTCAATCGTCAATGCCTTCAAAACTCAATTCTTCTTCAGCAGAGGGAGAGGAAGAGGAAGTGGCAGAGGTTGTCAAGGACGAGGGAGCATAATAAGTAACCAACACTCAAGTGGAGGTAACAGACAACAAAATCATAATCAAAATTCCCAAGGTCACAGACACCAGCACCAAAATAAGAATTTCCAGCCTCAAAGAGGCAGAGGGAGAAGCTCAAATGAAAATCAAGCATACAATTCTATTACTGCAAAAAGTATGGGCGCTATGAATCTGAATGCAGGAAGAAGCAAGAAAATCATCTCTTAGACAGAGCACATGTGTCAAATCATACGGGAGAAACCTCGGGAGGTATGTTTCTCTCATGCCACAAGACTGAAGAACAACCTAAAGATCTCTGGTTGTTGGATAGTGGATGCAACAATCACATGACATGTAACAAAGATTTACTTTCATGCATTGATTCTTCCATCTCATCTGATATTACACTTGGAAATGGTTTCTTAGTCAAAGTTCAAGGAAAAGGAACTGTATCTATTCTTACTAAACAAAATGTAAAGAAGGACATAAACAATGTTTATCATGTTCCATATCTGAAACATAATCTGCTAAGTGTAGGACAACTCATTGAACATGGCTATAAGGTACTTTTTAAGGGAGCATCTTGTAGGATATTTGATAAAAGCCCCAGCAGAAATTTGATTTTTGAAATCCACATGACTTAAAATAGGATGTTTCCCCTGACCCTCAGAACTGCAAATTTGATTCAACCATATGCACAAAGTGCAACCACCCCCAATGAAACTATAGTTTGGCATACAAGATTTGGATATCTACCCTTTCAGAGTCTAAGTCTTCTGCAGAAGCACTCCATGGTCAAATGTATTCCTATCTTTATAGAACAAAATTCCCCATGTGAGTCTTGCATACTTGGAAAACATAAGAGAACTAGTTTTCCATAGTCCTCCACTCAAGCCAAACAACATCTCGAACTTGTTCACACTGACCTATGTGGACCAATGAAAACAGAGTCAATAGGTGGTAGCTTTTACTTTCTAACGTTTATTGATGACTTTAGTAGGAAAATATGGATCTATTTTCTCAGACACAAGTCTGAAACTTTTGCAAAATTCAAAGAATTCAAAACAGAAGTTGAAAAACAGAGTGGCAAATATATAAAAGTTCTCAGGTCAGATGGAGGAGGAGAATATAACTCCAATGAATTTGCAAATTTCTGTAAATCACAAGGCATTATCATGCAAACTATAGCCAGGTATACTCCACAACAAAATGGAGTGGCTGAAAGGCAAAACCAGACAATAATGAACATGGCAAGAATCCTACTCAAAGAGAAATGTTTGTCAAATACTTTTTGGGCTGAAGTAGTAGCATGCTCATCTTATCTCTTGAATAGATCTCCAACCACAAGTCTAAAGATGAAAGTCCCTCAAGAAGCATGGAGTGGGACAAATCTAAATGTTGCGCATCTAAGGACATTCAGATGCATAACATACGCTCACATACCTTCCGAATTAAGGAAAAAATTGGATGATAGAAGTGAGAAATGTATCTTTACTGGATACAGTGAAACATCTAAAGCATACATGCTTTACAATCCAATCTCAAAGAAACTAATTCTTAGTAGAGATGTAAAATTTCTGGAAAATCAACTCTGGAACGAATCTGAAAATCAACAAATGGACAGTCAAAATCCATTGCTGTCCAGTTCTGAAAACACAAAAAATTCAGGACCGCCAATACCTCAACCTGCTCTTCCAAGATTGCAGGTACAAGGACGACCTGGAAATTCTCAGGATGACTCAACTTCAAGTAGAGACTCATCCTCTGAAATTCAAAATCAGAGAACTCGAAGTTTGAGAGGAATCCATCATCAGTTGGATGACATTGAACAACACAATCTTTTTGCTTTAATGTCATGTCAACCTACATCTTTTAAAGAAGCAGCTAAGGAGCCACATTGGGTTCAAACCATGAACCAAGAAATTGACTCCATTGAGAAGAACAAGCCATGGGATCTTGTTGATTTGCCCAGACATAAGAAGAGTATTGGTGTCAAGTGGGTTTACAAAACTAAACTCAATGAAAAAGGTCAGATTGAAAGACACAAGGCAAGACTTGTTACCAAAGGATTCTCACAACAACCAAGTACTGATTATGGTGAAAATTTCGCTCCAGTAGCAAGATTAGACACTGTAAGGACTCTATTGGCCATAGTAGCCCAACACAAATGGCAAGTATACCAGATGGATGTCAAGTCATCTTTCCTGAATGGTCTCTTAGAAGAAGAAGTTTATGTCGATCAACCACCTGGATTTGAAGTCCAAGAGCAGCCAGCCAAAGTATATCAGTTGAAGAAAGCCTTGTATGGCTTAAAACAAGCTCCAGGAGCTTGGTACAGTAGAATTGACACTTACCTGATCAAAAGTGGCTTCAGTAGAAGCCAAAATGAGCCAACTCTTTACACCAAAACAGATCAACATGGTAAAATTTTGATTGTATGTTTATATGTTGATGACATGATATATACTATAAATATTGAATTAACCAATTTTAAACATGCCATGCAATCTGAGTTTGAGATAACACAACTTGACATAATGAAATATTTTTTGGGGATTGAGGTTGATCAATCAACCAAAGGAATTTTTGTTTGTGAGAAAAAGTATGCAGCAGACATCATCAAAAGATTTTGCATGGAAGAATGCAATACAGTAGAAACCCTTATACCCCTAGGCACAAATTTGAGAAAGAAAGATGAAGGCCCTACAGTGGACCCTACCCTGTACAAAAGTTTAGTAAGAAGTTTGTTGTATCTTACAACAACTAGGCCTGATATTATGTATGCATCTAACCTTGTTTCCAGATTCATGGACTCCCCCAAGGATTCTCACTGGAAGATGGTGAAATGGATTCTGAGATATGTTGCAGGAACTCTCAATTTTGGCTTATGGTACACTCAATCTGATAATAATCATCTCTTTAGTTACACAGATAGTGATTTTGTAGGCAACCTAGATGACAGGAAAAGCACCTCAGGACATGTTTTTCACCTGGGAACGAACCTGATTTCATGGGCATCAAAGAAGCAATCGATTGTATAAATATCTTCTGCAGAGGCAGAGTATGTCGCTACTACCTCAGCTTCCTGTCAAGCTGTGTGGCTGAGAAGAATATTGAAATATATGTCACATACAGAAAATGATCCAACTCCTATCTTCTGTGACAATGCCTCAGCAATTGCTCTATCCAAAAATCATGTGTTTCATAAGAAAAGAAAACACATTGACACTCACTTTCACTTCATCTGTGAGCTATTCATTAATGGTGATATTGCACTTCAATACTGTGGCTCTCGAGATCAGCTCACAAATATCTTCACAAAGCCACTGGAAAAATCTGTTTTTGATTTTCAGAGACAACACTTGGGCATCATCAGTGCTGATATTTGTAACTATTGAGTTTAAGACGGAGTGTTAAATATAATGTAACCTCAACAGTCTGACTCTACACTGCCAGCTGTCCTGACGAGCTGTACTATCATTTCTTGATTTGCTTGAGCCTATTTAGCTCAGCTAGTTTCCCTTTTTCTATTGTACTCTTTTACTTTCATTTTGTACTCTTTTCTTAACATACCTAATATACTGAATTCTATTTCTGCTCTACTCCTTCTCTATATTCTTTTCTTCACATTTTATCAAACTCAACCATCCGCAAAAACGTTTCTGGAATATTTTTGGTTTTCAATGTTTATTTTTGGAAATGTTTGGTGCTCTGTCATTTATACATATATGAGCATAAACAAACATAAAAAGATTAGATTTAAAGAAATTTAACTGCAGACGGAGTCCATACCTTGTTAATGGAGGTAATACTGACAATAAAGGAGATATAGTCAATCAAACATGGACTGGTCTAACTGAAAGTGAATTCTGGACACCAATGTACGATTTTTCTCAGATGATTGCATAATACTTGACAACTCCCACTGTGACAAGTTGCTCTTGCACTACTAGAGGGAAAGAGCACTACTACGTCCCATGAATAAGACAATGCCAAGATTCTCCATGGGGGAGTGCCTCCATACAACAAGACATATTCCACTTATAAAAGAGAACAAAAGCACAAAAAAGAGTGAATCTATGATGGCATAGCTAGAATACATAATATAGTGTTATGGGCGCATCGATTATTTCAGGTTTCATATTTGATATTGGCGTCAACAGGAATTGAACATACAATCTCCAAGTAGTCAACAAGAATCGAACATACAATATCCAAGTAATCAACCTGACAAACATATACCTAGGACGACTCGAATATGGAAAATAGGTACATGGGACGACGCAATGCAACCACGTTGCCTCATGCATGCCACAATTGACACAAGCATTTGGGAGGATTTAGAGGAATTAAATTTCCTTGGAGCGTGAATAAAATTTTTAATTCCACTTTAATGACAATAAAATAAATTTACCGATAAGATTGATTGAGGTTCAAAAAACCAACATTTTTATGACTTTGAATTTGTGAGGCAAGTGAAGGTTATGAAAATCCAAAAGCAACTTTAAAATATTCATATTTAAATTATTTCGAAGTTTTGTGTTAGTGATTTTATGTAATGGCATAAGTGATATCGTGCACTAATGACACATTACTAATTAATGAGTCCATAATATTGATTATAAAAAACATAATTGATGATGTGTAAACCCTAAAAATGAGACAAGTATCTAACAAGTTGGGCCTAGAGAGTACATAAATTTGTTTTTTCAATGTTGAAAGCATAACAACAGAACAACTAGAATCGAATACCTCGTAAGCTACGTTGATTATTATTTATAAAAACAAAAGTATTTTTTAAACACTCGTCGACCTCTAGAGTGTTCCATTCACCAATTTTTTTATAATAAAACAAAAGTAAGTCGTTAAAGTTGAAACAATCAAACTAAAGATACTTGAATAATTCAAGCAATCAAACTCAATAGGATAGGTAACCTTTGAACATTTCTCATGTAAAATTTTGTTAAATGTATTGAATATTTCCCATTTAAACTTTTGTTTTGTTATGAAATATTATTAAAGAGGAATGATGGTAAAATTTTGTTAAATGTATTGAATATTTCCCATTTAAACTTTTGTTTTGTTATGAAATATTATTAAAGAGGAATGATGGTTTGAACATTTCTCATGTAAACTTTTGTTATCGAATATTATTAAGAAGGAATAATTGTAAGCTAAATTGTTCTTGGATTTCAAAGGGTTGTTTTTAATTAGGTATGCCCAAGAGTTAAATTTCAATACATATGGGTGGTAATGCCAACCACACAATCAAATTAAGTTTGAAGACCTAAGTTGAAATTGATTGTGTATTGATTCTATTTCTTTCATCAATATAAATGTTTTGTAGAATTAAAATTTAATCTTTGTTTATGTTTTATGCATATATTTTTTTTCTTATGTTATGAGGGAAAAGTCTTTTACAAGACTCATAAGGATTGGTATAATGGCTTGTCGTATTAGTCCCTGTAGGGACTAATAGTAACAAGTTTTTCAATCCTCTATTAATATTTTCACGCATATCCATCATTTAAACCAAAGTTTTAAAACAATCATACGATTTTTCAACTCAAGTTTTATTTTTAAGCCTATGTTTTTACTTTGAGGCTTTATTTGGTCTCATATCGAGGCAAGGGTGAAATATTTGGTTTCAAACTTATCAATTCAATCCTCCATTAAAGTGCATTAAGTTATACATCGTTTCAAGTGAATTAATACTAACTTTGACGTTATCATTACTTCATAAACATTTAATGTTTATGCCTTTTTTGTTATCATATTCTAGGTAATTTAGGATTAACTTAATTTAGGATTAAATTTATATTGTGTTGTGGTGTAAAACAATGTTGTGGTGTCCACAATATGAGCATTTTGTAGGTGAGTGCTATCCAATTGTATCTTGCATGTTGGATAAGCTTCTATTACTTCCAACAGACCGAAAGTGTGAGGCCATGGAGGTTTTCAAAACTATGTTACAACCAACATGAGGCCAACGAGCCTATCAAATCTATGTTACAAAGCTATGTTACCACCAGCTTCTTTTGCATCTTTTTCTCTGTGCAACTGAGTCTTTTGCACTCCAACTATCTCTAGAATTAGTAGCTTGTACTATGTGCAACTGAGTCTTTTGCACTCCAACTAGTTCTTTGTTCTTTGCACTTTTCTTTTACTTGCAACATTGAAATTTCTATCTGTAAGAATGAAAAGAGCATGAAATTTCTACTACAGGATTGGAAAGAGCATGAAACATGTGATTGTTTTTATATGTAGGCTTTTTCATAAATTCCATTAAATTCTTTTTATATGCTTACTTTTTATGTGCCCACTCTTTGATATCTTTCACTGTTTGATAGCTTTCCTTAAAATTTCTACCGCAAGATTGAAAAGAACATGAAATGTTTGATATTTGTTTTATATGTAGGTTGTTTCATAATTTCCATTAAATTCTTTTTAAATGCTTACTTTTTATGTGCTCACTCTTTGATTGCTTTCACTGTTTGATAGCTTTATTTAAAATGAATCACAACTAATGTTTGATAGATTTCATTTAAATGAATCAGAGTTGATATATTATTTCTTTATACAAGAGTCTTCATATTTTGTTTTACAGAAACTCTGCAAGTAAGCATACCATTTATACGTTTGTTTCATATAAAGTCATATGAAAACTGGTAGCTCAACATTGTGGATTTGATTCAAATTGTGCTTTGTTTTTACATGCAACATTCAAATTTACACCTGCAAGATTGAAAAGGCTCTGAACTCTGAGTTATTCATGTAGACATAATCTGTATGTAAATTCATTGAATTTTTTTATATTTGTAAGTCAAGGCATGAGAGATGAAGTGTGAGGTGGCCCTATAGGTTTTCACACATACGATACTCAAGGAAATACTGGCCAATTGGCTTACTCCATAAATTGGATACAATGGCGAGAAAGTCAAGTCATGTGCAAGTAATACACATCCTCTACACATGAATATATGGAGACCCATAATAGACATCCATTGCACATGAATACATGGAGAGTTATCATCATCCTCATCCAAAGCAAATAAAAACAAATATGTCGGAAATGAATATACCGACATCCTCTGTAGCAATGAAAAACAAAAGAAATTAGAGAAATTAATGACTGGGACTATGAGAGGTTGGGAATATAGAAAGCTACAACTGCTAAAACTAAGAACCGTTATGTACCAAATAAGTGAGGGAGACAACCAATGGAACATTGATGTAAGTGGTGGGTTCACATTGTTGGGTAGCGGAAGAAAAACATAGCATAAAACTAGAGGATAAACAAGACAGATTAAACATGCATGAAACCAAGAACAACAAATACACAATTGACACAGTGATTTATGTGGAAACCCAAATCAGGAAAAAACCACGGGCAATGATTATCGGTATTATTCTATTCAAGGGAGAATTACAATAGCCAAACCACACATACAACCATCCTCTCCTCACACAATGCACTCGCTTGCACTCGCATTGTACATTGCACTCACATTGTCCTCACATTTTCATTGTTCTCTACCTCTATGGGTATGCTCGTATATATAACATCTATCACTCAGTTACACATACTGATCATGAATGGATAACATAGTTACACAAACATTTCATAAGTAGATTGCATGCACATGCACGTGCACGTGCACATGCATGTGCATGTGCAGGTGACCGCATGGGAAAATTTGTTGGCATGTTTCCAACAATCTCCACCTTGACAACAATTTACCTGATATATCATGCCCTTAATTAATTCTTCCATCACCTTCTCTGCAATATAAGCCAAATACCATCACAACTCGACAACTTCTCTAACAATATTGTTACGTGAATGTGCATACACGATTCACTCGAGCATGGACCATTATGTCTCCATCAGTAACTTTGTCTAATATACTGATGTACTTTTTGAAATCATATGAATCATAACCACACACCAAATCACTGCAACCACTATAGGTGATACTTGTTCTTCTGTGTTTGAAGCACCCATTTCCATACCCCTGACCTGGTTTTTCCATGTGTCCACTGACAACACCAACTGCATGTGAAATGTTGACCATTTATCCATTGCAATCATTAAACTTCTTACTAGCATATAATACTCGAGACATATAACCCTTTTCTTCTTCATCAATTAGGACATAAACCTAAAGATAATTTCCAATGGAAATCCAAAGGGATTTTACCAGTTTCACATTATTCATACTGAATTTCCTGAGTATCTTCACCACATACTTCTATTTTGATAACCAAGATTACCATATTTCATGTCTCTGTGTATTTTGATTCCCAAGATTTATTTTGCTGCTCCTAGATCCTTCATAACAAACGTCCTAACCAACTGAGCCAACCTGTTGATATCAACCATGCTTGTGCTTGAAACAAGCATAACATATAACACCAAGATAATGAATATACCATAAACACAATGGTTATACTCACTTCTTGTAAAATTTGGCTCACCATGAAGGAATCAAACATCTTGTACCATTTTCCTAGCATGCTTCAGGCCATACAATGATTTTTGAGTTTGCAAACAAATATCGTGTTGCAATTCTGAACTAACCGTTCTGTATTTTCCATATACATCCCCTTATATAAGGAGATTCATCAAACATTGCATCCTTGTCCATGATGTTTCTATGGGTAGTAGGACCCCACAGTCTGCACCCCTTAACATCATTACCATATCAAAGATATACCTGTTTGATCTGGGTCCTACTTAGAAAGATAATAAAAAACCATAAGCATCACAACTGAATAATTACATATTTGAGTAATTACCATATGACCTATTCATACCTCTTCCTGAATCTTTTTGTCTTTTGCAACCGATGGTGACCGAGTTACCAGATAGAACAACTGCTTATGTCCACAACTATTGCTGCAACTTGGCATTACTGAACATGCCTATTTGATCCCAACTTCCTTGCAATACTTTCCAAGTTCCATGGATATGAACTTACCTTCATCATATATTCTCAAACACTTGATTGACATGTCAACACATCAATGTTTCTACATAACCACCTTTCTAAACTAGACACAATGCTCCACCTCGAACTTTGCATTCGAACAACTTTGACCAAATCCATCCGAGTAAGCCTTCACCGCTTACCTCTAGGCCCATTTACAATGGATTTCACCAAGCCTTTTATAGGCTTCATTACATGCAATTCATGGACACAATACCATAGGATACCAAAAATAACATGGACCCAAAAAACCACCTACTTTGACCTAAAAACAGATTTAACTCAAACTCATTAACTCTTTCATCGAGTTAAGGCTAACCCAACATACATGCCCCCCCCCCCCGCCCCCCACATATTAAATCTACCTAAATCTATGTCTAGAATTTTCATAGGTAACTTGATAAACAAGGGGTGTCTAATAGACATATGCCCATTTACATGCAATGAATAATTTCTACAAGTCCAAAGTAAACACATTTTTTTTATTATTATTATTATTTCAGGGTGACTCAACCATCACCACTCTACACCTTCTATGCGAACACAGGTGGTGAGACACAAAGATAGACAAAACATCATCAACCATACTTGTATATGAATTTTCTTATATTGTGGAGTCCTCTTTGGATGTTTGTTTTCTTTTCCAACAATCCTTCTTGAAATGCCTAGATTTGCCACAAAACCAACATTTTTCCTTACCCTTACTGTCTTTTGACTTAGACCTAGATGTACCTTTATCTTTCCCTCCTTCTGTGGATCAACCTCACCACCATTTCTTCTGTTGTTGAGGTTTCCTTATTGGATCTTCTCCTCATCTCCTCAAACAACAAATATCCCACAACAATGTCATAGTCAATGGTAGATGTTGTGCTAAACCACATAGTTGTGACCATATGATCCCAAGACTCAGGAAAACACAGTAGCGTAACCACCTTGTCTTCATCTTCAAACTTTACTTCCATAGCAGTTAATTGACAAATTAGAGTATTGAAGACATTCAAGTGATCAATAATTTTCATACCTTCTTTCATCCACAAACTGTACACTGTCTTTTCAGAAAGATTTTATTTGACAATTTCTTTGTCATATATAGACTCTCCAGTTTGGTCCACAAACCTGTTGTTGTCTCATTTTCAACAATGTTAAACAACACCTCATTTTCCAGACACCTCATCTATCATGCCTGTCAGTTTCTTTGAATTTCCATCCAATGCCTTTTGAAATCCTTGTTTCACAAGAAGATCCTTCATCTTGAGTTTTCATAGTGCAAAGCTATTCTTACTCCTTAATTTCTCCACCTCAAACTTATAACATTGCATTTTCGCCATTAGCAAAAATAACGATCCAAATTGTAGCTTACCGAGTCTTTTATAAAATAATAACCTTATACTTCAAGATTAACCCAAAACGTGAAAAAGTTTTAAAACATATTTAAAAAACCTTTTACCAAATCCACAAAAGTTCAACTCATAAAAATTAATATTTAATATTCTCCCATTAAAAAACTTTATATGGCATTCACCTTTCTTAAATAATATCCTACTTTTATTAAATCTCACCTCCCTCCATAAATTCGATTTCTCCACTTTTATTAAATCTCACCTCCCTCCATAAATTCGATTTCTCCACTTTTTAATCATAAAATATTGAGTACATACAAGTGATTAATGGAAACCAAAGTCCATCCATACCTTGACTTTGTATGTAGTAAAAAAATATCGAACTTCATACCATTATTTCCATGCATGCGAGTTTTTTTTTTCTTTAAAGATCGACACTCTCTTGAGGATGGAAAGAAAGTGCTACTTTGGTATCAACACTACCGTAGTGTGGATGGTGTAGCGTTGATCTTGATATCAACGCTCCCTTAGTGTGGGTGAGGGACGTCGATTAGCGCTAATTTTTTGAAAATCAGTGTTTCTCAAGTGTGAAAGTGTCGATGTGTCTTTAACACTGTCTAGGGAATGCAAATGACTTGATACTCTTTAATTTCACGTCTTTTTGCGCTCTCTAGAGACCTGCATGTAATTTGTCTTGGTTCATCTATGACACCTACTCAACCAGCTTTGATACTATTTGATGGGAAGCGGAAGAAAAATATAGCATAAAATCAGAGCGTAAATGAGATAGATTAAACATTCATAAAACTAAGAACAACAAACACACAATTGACACAATGATTTATGTGGAAACTCAAACCAGAAAAAAACCACAAACCACAAGAAATGATTATGGGTCTTCTTCTATTCAACGAAGAATTACAATAGCCAACCGAGGCATACAACCATCTTCTCCTCACACAATGTACTCGCTTGCACTCTCATTGTACATTACACTCACATTGTCCTCACATTATCATTGTCCTCTATCTCTATGGATATGCTCGTATATATAACATCTATTAGCATGTGCATGTAGACGTGCATGTGCATCTTCATCTGCATGTGACCGCATGGGAAAATTCGTTGATATGTTTCCAACACAGAGTAAGCATAGTCATTGTGCTCATCGGCGAAGGGGTCATTGTTATTAGGACCTCAGACTACAACACCTACCAAAATGTTTGGGTTGGGAGCATTGCTATACAATGATTGGAAGCCATCGTTGCAGGCAATCCTTTGGGGATGGTTATATATGGAAGGCAACGAAGAATCCCTATGATGTATGGGCTGTGGAAACTTGACACCGTAGAGAAAAATGGTGAAATTGTGAATTTATTTTATATGAAGATTGTTTCATAATTTCAATTAAATTCTTTTTATATGCTCACCATTTGATAGTTTTCATTAAAACTAATAAGAGTTGATTTTTGATAGCGTTCATTAAAATGAATCATAATTCATCTCTTTTATTTTATAGAAACTCTGCAAGTAAGCATATCTTTTATATATATCTTTATAAGTTTGTTTTGTATAAGGTCGAAAGTTGCTAGCTCTGCATGATGGATTTGATTTGAATAAGCTAGAGTTCAAATCGAAGTGTAGCGGTATGTCTTTTAAAAGAGAATTGACATTTCCATCCATTGTTCCTTGAAGGTGCCAAAGTCTGCTTACAACCCGACATTTGAATAAAATCAGCTAACATTTGAAATTAACCTAGTTAGCAGACGAAGGCTAGTTCGCTCAGACGATCTTAAACTTTCAACTTTATTAGAATTTGACCTTCTACATATCTCATCATTAGAAAATTTCATCCACTGTTGTGCGGCTTTGTGCAAGCCCGTTCACATTTCTGCAATATCATGAAATTTGAAAACCAAGAAGTACATTTATGCTTTTCTTAGCAACAAACAGGCATAGTTACACGATTCAATCCTTTACTGCAAACATTTTTTCTTTCTTCTCTAAATATTGTCAAATTTAAATACATTTCTTTTCTGAAATTTTCTTGAAGTTTTCAAATTCTTGGAAGAACTGCTGCTGTGATCTCATTTTCTGAAATTCTGCAAAGTTCTTCGAAATTTGTTCAAATCAGGTCTTACATCACCCAAATTAGCTCAAATCTCTGCAAATCGCTTGCCATTGCCCTCAAATTTAGCAAATTCGTGCACATTTCGTCCAGCTTTTGCAAATTAAAATAAAATATGTGCAAACCTTGCAGCGATTACACGTTTCTTCGCCTTTCAGAAATATATAGTTCGCCTTTCAGTCGCCTTTCAGATATATATAATAATTTGTTCTGCAAATTTGTAGATATCGCCGCCTCTCCTAGAAACTATGGTCGTTGCTTACAACATGCTTGCCATGTAGCTACACAATGATTTTGTTAGAGATAATGTCTCATTATGATGCATCCTAGGTTAAGTTGAGATATTCTCTCACCCTTTCCCTCCAAAAGTGAAATAAGTTAGATTTCACTCCAACTATATTGTGAGTAATACAAACTATTATTTTATGTGAGGTATTTATGCAATGGCTGCTAGCTGCTATATCAATTTCAAGCGACTTGACACTAGAGACTCCTAAGTGCCATGGCCGCTTCCCAAAGCATCGCTAAATATCATATAATAATCAATTTTTAAATATAATATGACATAATTATTGAAACTTGTGAACCTATCTTCTTGGTATGGACAAATGAAACTTGTTCTAGCATACCAACATTCAAAATGGATTAAATTTAATATTTATGCATTTAAAAAAACCCAACTTACACTGAAATACATATTGCAATATAAAAAGACACTAAAACGGAATTAGAAGCTTACAATATTTAAGGTAATACTCTAATGGTTATATACACAAGCTATGAGTACAAACTGACGATATTTCAGTCAATACTCGATTCTTCCTTCAATTGCTTGGTTGATTAGATAAGTACCAAACGTTCCAGCACAAAATCTTGAATCCAAATGATTCAACAGTGAAAACCACTTAGCTTGTTTTTTGACATAACTAACAAACGTGCCAAGACAAAATCATGAAATATGGTTGTTGCCTTGAATCCAACAGATACAGTATTATTGATAGTGTAAACCACTTGGAATATTCATGATAATCTTAAGAATGGTTGAGGAAATTAGAGCTTTCAGTATTAATGAAAAGAGGTTGTTATACATAACTGGCGCTGAATCCAAATTCCCTTAGTGCATTTAGAATGACTTGGTTTGATTTTCATTAGTTAGCCTCAGCACTTACTTTAGAAGGGCGAGGTACGAAAATAAGTATGTCCTCCCTCAATATTGATCGAAGAATGCATCAATAAAAAACGAGTTTACCTATCCTATTCAAATGATACCTCATACATAGTTGATCCTCTTGCGGTGGAGCATGGGGCGGCTTCAACCCATACATCTTATAGCAGCGGAAACCAAAAAAAAAGTTGAGAAGGGTTCAGTTTCACCATCCATGTGGGAAGGGTTCAACCGTAACTACCAACACAACCTTTTACACCTGGTCCGGGTAGACCTTCTGTCACACGTCATAAAAGCAAGCACAATCGTTTGAGTTCTATTGAAGAGGAGGAGTGACGGTTATCATTGACCCTCACTGCCACCCTGTTTGTCATTCGCCTGCCATTGTTCACTGCAGGCACCCACTCCGCACACTTTAAGTTCCTTTCACAAGTCTGAGTGGTACAGGGTTGAAGCTGTACATAACATATTTCAATTTACTAAGGTAGGGACTTGAAGCTTTGCTTCTATTCCTCTTGTTTAATTTGCATACGAGTAACTAAAATCAAGATTTTGCAAATACTCTTTCATTGTAATTAATTGGAACTAAATCTCTTTAAATATTTGATTCTTGAGGCCGAGACACTTTCATGGTTCAGTGCTGACACATGACGACTCAAATTTTTCAATATTTCCCTTGTTTGTTTGTTTAATTTGCACAAAAGTAATTAAAATCAAGATTCTGCAAATGCTCTTTCATTGCAATTAATTAAATACTCTTTCATTGTAATTCATTGGAACTAAATCTCTTTATATATTTGGTTCTTGAGGCCGAGACACTTTCATGGTTCAGTGCTGACACATGACGACTCAAATTCTTCAATATTTCCCTCGTTTATTTATGTATGTACGGATTTAAATTACGAAAACAATATAGACATCTATAACAAAAATACGAAAACAATATAGGCATCTATAACAAAATGTTTTCATCTTATTATTGTCACCAAATCTATCAAATGCCCCTTCACCTTCTTTCAACCTGACAACCAGATGAACAATTAAGGGACCTTCGGCATTCCTGACTCGTTGCATTCCCACGAGATCCTTCCGTGGATGATAAAAGGTTGCCAAAGCGATACTGGAGCCATAGGCAGGTCTCTTTGATTCCTTAAATGTCCGCATTACAGGAATCAAGAGAAGTAGATAATTAACTAATTATGCTGAAAGGCGTATACCTATTGACAATGGGCACCATTAATCACCTTTTAATCTAATATTTTAATCTGATGGCTAACAATTGAAGATGCTGGCATATTCTTAGTCGTCCTCCCAAATCAATGTATGTGATTTACTTTTCATAATTTTCTTGTATTTTTTAATGCATCGGTTAACATGTTTACTTTTTAACATTTACCTAATCATATTAAGAAATCACTGTATCACTAAATGATTGCCACGTTTAAATGATTAACCTTTGGGATTACCACGTTTGGATTTGCTCAAATGTAAATGTTTTTCATTTTCTGAGTGTTTCATTTGTGACTTTCCTCAACTATCCGCTTGTTTTTTCATTTTCACACTTTGGGCACGTTTCATTTTCCAATTATCCGCGAATTTCATATTTGATCGTCAAATTCCAGTTGCGGCCCCTGTGTTCGCCGTTATAAGTTTTCGTTATTGGGTTAATAACAGAGCTCCATGCGTTGGAAAATTAATAAGGATTTCTTGCACCGATCTCCCATGGATTTAACGCATTTAGAAATACTGTCGATGTTCACTTTTATTAAGGGTTTAAGCAAAGCGCCGATAACGATTCAAACGAAAATCCCAACAGTTTGTTAGATACAAGTTGAGCTTCATCGGTGCAAAAAACAAGGAAGGTTGGGGTTGGCAGGTACAGCCTTGGATGCCAATCACTTCCACCAGATCTCTTTCCATCATAAATTCCATGGGATTGCAAAGGTATACACAACTGAAGGATTTGGCCATAGATGAATTCAGATCTGTATTTCTGATAAATTTTGAAGCAAGAAATGCAGAGAGAAAAGAACAGAACAATATATTGGAATGTATGAAGAAGAGAAGTACAATGCAAAGGAGATGGCTGAGCTAAATAGGCTCAAGCAAATCAAGAATAGAAAGTACAGCTGGCCAGGGCAACTGGCAGTGTACAGTCAGACTGTTGAGGTTACATTATATTTAACACTCCCTCTTAAACTCAACAGTTACAAACATGAGCACTGATTATGCCTAAGTGTTGTCTCTGAAAATCAAAAACGGATTTTTCCAATGGCTTTGTAAAGATATCAGCAAGCTGATCTCGAGAACCACATCATTGTAGTGCAATATCACCATTATTGACTATCTCGCGTATGAAATGAAAACGAGTGTCGATGTGTTTGCTTTTCTTGTGAAACATTTGATTTTTAGATAAAGCAATTGTTGAAGTATTGTCAGAGAAAATAGGAGTTGGATCCTTTTCTGTATGTGACATATCTTTCAATATTCATCTCAGCCACACAGCTTGACAGGAAGCTGAGGTAGCAGCTACATACTTTTACTCTGCAGAAGATATTGAAACAATTTGTTGCTTCTTTGATGCCCATGAGATCAGGTTCGTGCCCAGTTGAAAAACATGTCCAGATGTGCTTTTCCTGTCATCTAGGCTGCCTGCAAAATCACTGTCTGTGTAACCAGAAAGTTGATTACTATTAGATTTAGTGTACCATAAGCCAAAATTGAGAGTTCCTGCAACATATATCAAAATTCGTTTCGCCATTTTCCAATGAGAATCTTTGGGTGATTCCATGAATCTGGAAACAGGCTGGCTGCATACATAATGTCAGGCCTAGTTGCTGTAAGATACAAAAAACTACCTACTAAACTTTTGTACAGGGTAGATTCCACTGTAGGGCCTTCATCATTCTTGCTCAATTTTGTGCCTAATGGTATGGGGGTTTCTGCTGGATTGCATCCTTCCATGCGAAATCTTTTGATGATGTCCGCTGCATACTTTTGCTGACAGACAAAAATGCCTTTGGCTGATTGATGAACCTCAATCCCTAAAAAATATTTCATTATGCCAAGATCTGTCATCTCAAATTCAGATTGCATGGCATGTTTAAAATCTGTTAACTCAAGATTTCCTGTATAGATCATGTCATCAACATATAAACATACAATCAAAATTTTACCGTGCTGATCTGTTTTGGTGTAAAGAGTTGGCTCATTTTGGCTTCTGCTGAAACCACTTTTGATCAGATAAGTGTCAATTCTCCTGTACCAAGCTCTTGGAGCTTGTTTTAAGCCATACAAGGCTTTCTTCAACCGACAGACTTTGGTTGGATGCTCTTGGACTTCAAATCCAAGTGGTTGATTGACATAAACTTCTTCTTCTAAGAAACCATTCAGGAATGCTGACTTGACATCCATCTGGTATACTTGCCATTTGTGTTGTGCTGCTATGGCCAATAGAGTCCTTACAGTGTCT
>JZKD02S1844276.1:385798-417046 GCA_000966675.3 Picea glauca
TTCTTCTAAGAAACCATTCAGGAATGCTGACTTGACATCCATCTGGTATACTTGCCATTTGTGTTGTGCTGCTATGGCCAATAGAGTCCTTACAGTGTCTAATCTTGCTACTGGACCAAAATTTTCACCATAATCAGTACCAGGTTGTTGTGAAAATCCTTTGGCAACAAATCTTGCCTTGTGTTTTTCAATCTTCCCTTTTTCATTGAGTTTAGTTTTGTAAACCCACTTAACACCAATACTCTTCTTGTGACTTGACAAATCAACAAGATCCCATGTCTTTTTCTTCTCAATGGAGTCAATTTCTTGGTTCATGGCTTGAACCCAATGTGGCTCCTTAGCTGCTTCCTTAAAGGATGTAGGTTGACATGAAATTAAAGCAAAAAGGTTGTGTTGCTCAAAGTCATCCAACTGCTGATGGAATTCTCTCAAACTTTGAGTTCTCTGATTGTGTGGTTCAAAGAATGATTCTCTGTTGGAAGTTGAGTTATCTTGAGAAATTTCAGGTTGCCTTTGTACTTGCAATCTTGGAAGGATAGTTTGAGGTACTTGTTGTCCTGAATTTTCTGCATTTTCAGAACTTGGCAGCAATGGATTTTGACTGTCCATTTGCTGATTTTCTGACTCATTCCAGAGTTGATTTTCCAGAAATTTTACATCTCTGATGAGAATTAATTTCTTGGTGATTGGATTGTAAAGCCTATAATATTTATATGTTTCACTATATCCAGTGAAAATACATTTCTCACATCTGTCATCAAGTTTCTTCCTTAATTCGGAAGGTATGTGAGCGTATGCTATGCATCCGAATGTCCTTAGATGTGCAACATTGAGCTTTGTCCCACTCCATGCTTCTTGGGGAACTTTCATCTTTAGACTTGTGGTTGGAGATATATTTAGGAGATAAACTGAGCATGCTACTACTTCAGCCCAAAACCTATTTGACAAACTTTTCTCTTTAAGAAGTGTTCTTGCCATATTCATTATTGTCTGATTTTTCCTTTCAGCCACTCCATTCTGTTGTGGAGTATATATGTCTGTTGTTTGCATGATAATGCCTTGTGATTTGCAAAAAATTGCAAATTCTCTGGAGTTGTATTCTCCTCCTCCATCTAACCTGAGTGCTTTTATATATTTGCCACTCTGTTTTTCAGCTTCTGCCTTGAATTCTTTGAATTTTGCAAAAGTTTCATACTTGTGTCTAAGAAAATAGATCCATATTTTTCTGCTGAAATCATCAATAAACGTTAGAAAGTAAAAGCTACCACCTATTGACTCTATTTTCATTGGTCCACATAGGTCAGTGTGAACAAGTTCAAGATGGTGTTTGGCTTGATTGGAAGACTGTGGAAAACTAGTTCTCTTATGTTTTCCAAGTATGTAAGACTCACATGGGGCAATTTGCTCTTTAAATATGGGAAGACATTTGACCATGGAGTTCTTCTGAAGAAGACTTAGACTTTGAAATGGTAGATTTCCAAATCTTGTATGCCAAACCATTGTTTCATTTAGGGTTGATGCACTTTCTGCATATGGTTGACTCAGATTTGAATTCTGAGGGTAAGGGGAAACATCCTATTTGGAGTCATATGAATTTCAAAAATTAATTTTCTGCTTGGGATTTTGTCATATATCTTGCAAGATGCTCCCTCAAAAAGTACCTTATAGTCATGTTCAATGAGTTGTCCTACACTTAGCAAATTATGTTTCAGATCTAGAACATGATAGACATTGTTTATGTCTTTCTTTACATTCCGTTTAGTAAGAATAGGAACAGTTCATTTTCCTTGAACCTTGACTAAGTAATCATTTCCAAGTGTAATATCATATGAGATTGAAGAATCAATGCATGAAAGTAATTCTTTGTTACTTTCATGTGATTGCTGCATCCACTGTCCAACAACCAGAGATCTTTAGGTTATTGTTCAGTCTTGTGGCATGAGAGAAACATACCTCTTGAGTTTTCTCCCATGTGATTTGACACATGTGCTCTGCCTGAGAGTTGATCTGCTTGCTTCTTCCTACATTCAGATTCATAGTGCCCATACTTTTTGCAGTAATAGCATTGTATGCTTATTTTTTCATTTGATCATCTCCCTCTGCCTCTTTGAGGCTAGAAATTCTGATGTTGATTTTGTTGTTGTTGCCTTTGACCTTGGAAATTTTGATTCAGATACTATTGCCTGTTACCTCCACTGGAGTGAAGGTTACTTTGATTTCTCCCTCTTCCTTGGTGACCTTTGCTTCTTCCTCTGCCTCTCCCTCTGCTGAAGGAGAATTGAGTTTTGAAAGCATTGGAGATTGACTCATCTGTGAGATGCAGTCTAGTCTCATGTGTCACCAGAGAACCAATTAATTCATCTGTTGAAAAACTTGACAGATCCTTGGATTCAAGGATTGTTGTTACAACCATTTCGAATTTATTTGGTAAACTTCTAAGAATTTTCTCAACAATGCGTTGATCAGTGATGGTTTCACGAATCAATCTGATCTGGTTCACGATGCCCATGACTCTGGTCATGAATTGATCCACATTTTCGGACTCTGTCATTCTTAAAGTCTCTAATTGTGTCCTCAAGGTCTGCAATTTAACTGTTTTGATCTTGTCATTTCCTTGGTAGGAATATTTAAGGATATCCCAGGCCTATTTTGAAGTACTAGTGCCTGTGATTTTTGAGAAAATTGAATCATACACAGAGTTTTGAATCCAAAATTTAGCTTTATTTTCTCTGTTTCTTTGAGTTGCCTGAGCAATTTTCTGTTGATTTGTCATGGCAGCAAGGTCTGTTGGATCTGGTTCCACATATCCATGATCCACTGGATCCCAGCATTCTTGTTCTTGCAAGAAGGATCTCATCCAAAGAGACCAGAACTCGTAGTTATTTCCAAGAAGAATTGTACCCTAAGTTGGTCCTAAATTGCTAGTCGATGCCATCGTTTTTTTTTTTTTTAAAGAATTGCAGAAAAAACAGAGGAAAATTTCATATTTACCTGTCTCTTTCACTGAAACCAGGTCTGCTGCTTTCTTGCAGTGATTTCAGAACTTCGTTAGATGAGACCTTTGAATGCTTGTCTCGCCAACCTCCGATCGCCGAAATGTCGATTTGTCGATGGGAGCTTATCGGCCTTGAATTTGGCCTTAGTCACCATGCAATGGGACCATGCGTCGAAAGGTTAACACGCTACGGGCTTTTGCACTTCCTTGTCGTTCAATTTGTTGAAATGAGAAATTTGCCTTTGGACAAATCAACGGTCCAGATTTGCTGATGATATGACGGTCCAGATCTTATGACCAGAACTCATAAGACCGCAGTCAAACCTCTTATCGGGATTCAGGGTTTCGAGAGTCGAAATGTATTGGACCTCTTGTCCATGGAATCCCTGATTTCTCGATTCTCAATTTCACGATGGATGACCTTTCCTTTCGGGAAATTTCTCGATTGCTTTGATCTCTGCCATGCATCCTCCTATATTGGACGGTCCTGAATTCTCCTCGCGATTTCATGATTTGAACTGTTCCGAACGTCTCGTCTCCAAGATCTACGAAACATCGAACCCTGGTGTGCCGATTGGCTCTCCCGATATCGCCCACGTGTCTCCTCAAAGTGGACGGCTCCGATCGTTTACGGGGTTTTCACCATAAAGAAACCTGATCCCTTGTCCTCAGGATTCACAACTTACCGAATCCCAATGCGCTGATGGACTCTCCTCTTTCGGGATTTTTCCCGAGCCCTCGGATTTATGCCACGCGTCCCCTTAAGATGGATGGTCCTGATTCAACCTCGGGATATCATGACTTGTGATGCTCCGTTGACACAATTTCTCTGTCAACTTGAAACCCCGGTCGTCGATATGCCGACAGGTTCTTCGATGTCTGCCACGTGTCCAAACAAATGGACGGCTGTGATCTTATCACTGTTTCGTGAATCATGATTTCACGACTTTCGTCGTGGAGTGTCTTTCATCAACAAGACCTCCGATATCCTGAACTCCGAAATGTCGATGGAGTAATGGCTTGGATCTGCTGCCACCTGTCCTCTGAGATGGATGACTCTCAATCCTCTCGAGATTTCGCGATACATGATGTCGGGATTTTGTGTATCGGAGTTTTGGAGAGTAGTTTCCTTTGCTCGTCCAACTCCCGATCCCCAATTTTGTGATGGGAAAAGATCGATGACTCACGATCTTTCGCGATCCAATGGTCCAAAATGACTCGGAATTTCACGATTCGTGAATTCTCACAGCAGTCTTCTGACCTTTACACCTTGCGAGTCAGCGAAATGCCGAGATCTTGCCACATGTCTCTTGATGGACGATTCAGATGATGTCGGGATTTCACGACTGCACAAGTCGAAATTTCTCCTGTGCACTCCAGAGGACTAAACCTCGTGCACCTTATCGCTGATCCAACGACTGTCGGTCATTTGCGCAAGATCTGATGACTGAAATTCTTTTTCCTTTTCCACGCTCTCCTCATCCCTTATGAACTAGTTTCCCACTTAGGATCCGTTCGCAGGATGAATCTTACGACCGCGACAATTGTTCTTTGAACCTGAGACACGTTCTTTACTGTGTTTGCAAGGATTTTCTTCTGCGGAAGAAAGATTCGTGAATCTTTCAAAGATTTGAAAGAATATCACGAGTTCTTTGTTCTCTGCTGCAATCTTTGACAGATTTGAGAGAATTCCCATAAAAATTTAAACGATTTTTCCTTCTGCAGGAATCTTTAACGAATTTGAGCAAATTCTTCGAGTGCTTCAAATGTTCTTTCATCCTGCAACTCTTCTTCGTGAATCTTTGATGATTCTTGGAAATTACAAGAATCTTTAAAGTTTCTTCTTTTGCACTCTCTTCTTCCTCAATCTTTCGAGCGTTGTATGCTATGCTACATCGCGTGAGCTTCTTATGGCGATCTTCCTCGTGGAAGTTTCCTGCGAGGATCTTTTGAGAGTATATCGGACATCTCTCCAATCCTTGTGAAAAAGTCTGTGTCGCGTTCTCTCAAGATCCGTGAAGTTCTGCGCTGTGAGGATCATGTTGCTCTCCAGCTTGTGTGAAGAGACTTACTGCTGAAGCTTTGATACCATGATAAATTCTGAAGCAAGAAATGCAGAGAGAAAAGAACAGAACAATATATTGGAATGTATGAAGAAGAGAAGTACAATGCAAAGGAGATGGATGAGCTAAATAGGCTCAAGCAAATCAAGAATAGAAAGTACAGCTGGCCAGGACAGCTGGCAGTGTATAGTGAGACTGTTGAGGTTACATTATATTTAACAATTTCTACATCTGAGTTCAGAGGTGTCCGGAACAAGATCCGTACAAATTCAACCTCAATCAATAGCATCTATAGAGGAAATGGGGCCTTCCAAAATAGTCGAGCAGATCAAAGTGGGCTCAGCCACGACTACAGAGAGTGTCGAAAGAATCATGCTACCAGGATTGGGGGCTACACGGTGGATGGTTGTGCAGAATTTATGGCTAGCGTAGCTGCACCCATGAAGTGTGGAGCTTGCAATTTCCATCACATCTTCCATAGGAAGGAAGTTGAAAATGAGACCCTATGCAAGTGCCATCACAGAAGTGGGTAATAATGGTGATAATCCAACATTCCGATCTATGGAGAAGTGTAATTTATGTGTCCATTTCTACATCTCGGATATGATATTAATCAAGCAAACAAATAGTTAATGGATTATTATTTGTTGTCATCTAGAATAGTTTAAGTATTACTGCTCAAAACTAGTTAGGAATAATATATGTAGTGTATATAAATTTCCATGTTAATTGACCTAGTTACGCGGAATTGGAGATGGGCACAACAAAAGATTTCACCAGCATTTAAAGTATTTTTATTCAGTTAATAATGTGATAAGAGGAATAGGATTAGGGTTATATTAATATAATCACAATGAAGATCCATAAAAGATTTCATTTATAAATTCTAATTAAAATTTACAAATTTTAATTAGAGTTTATGCTAGAGTTTATAGATAAATTATACCTTTCGGCGTTTATCAGCCACATAATTGTGGCAGCCACATAATTGTGGCTGTGCCATTTAATGCCTTGTTGAGGATTGTTACTGCGGGACTATAAGTCGAACAGTCGCTTCTCAGAGCGAATTTTTAAAACCAGTCCTCAGACAAGTTAAAAACTGAGAAGGTATAGGGTTGGCTGGCCATCCATGAGTTATTTCAGTCGCATGGAAGTTTGAGAGTTGAAAGGGAAGCTACGGAATAGTTATTGGGATTATCATTTACAAGCCTTCGACTCTGCCGTGCACGATGATCCTGTAAGCGCCTTGGTCATAGCACGTGACATAATATTTGTTGTTTTTCTTGAAGATCTTAGCCGATCCTATATTATTCCATTCGGCCGACATGGACAAATCTCACCTCTCAAAGACAAGGATGGGAATCCAATAACAGTGAGTTATTGAAAGTAGGTTGAATATGTATGTTTCAACAACAATAATGATTCGTTGATAATAGTTCTTGAAAATGACAATCCATCCCGAATGATTCGAAGCATTTCCAATATTGGTTCTGTGAACATGTTTACACAACACAATTTTCTTTTGTATGGGCCATTTCCAGTGCCCTTCCACCTTCATCAATAACTTGTCTTACAAAATGATATTTAATAGGAATATGTTTTGTTTTAAGATGGATTTTTAGCTAAATCAATATCACTTCAACTATTTCATAATAGTTTCACCTTGTTCTACATCCTTCCAAATTTACCCAACAAACCTTTTAACCAAATTGCCTCCTTGCAAGCATGTGAGGGAAATATATATTCCACCTTGGTAGTGGATAAAGCCACCTTGGTAGTGGATAAAGAAACTATGTTTTGAATCTTCGACATCCAACTAACAAGTCCACCTGCAAGAGTAAAGACATATCGTGCAGTGGATCTCCTTTTGTCCAAGTCCAGTGCAAAATCTGAATTGACATACCCACAGAATAAATCAGTGCAACCATTATAGGTGATACAATAATTACTTGTTCCCATAAAATACTGAAGCTCTCATTTCACCGATTCCCAATGCTCTTTATCTGGATTTTTTATGTATATGTTGACAACACCAACTGCATGTGAAATATATGTTTGCATACATAATATTATTACTACATTAGCATATGGTACACGAGACATATACTCATTTTCTTCATCATTACTAGGACATAAACTTGAAGAAAGATTGAAATGGAAAGTGAGAGGGATTTTTACTCGTTTCACATTATTCATACTGAATCTCATAAGTATTCTCTCCACATACTTATGTTGTGATAACCATAGCTTACCATTTTTCTTGTCTCTATGCATGTCCATACCCAAGATTTGTTCTGCTTCTCTTAGATCGTTCATACCAAATATCCTAGCCAAATCAACCTTTAACCTATTGATTTGAACCATGCTTTTACTTGCTACAAGCATATCATCAACATGTAACACCAAAATAATGAATATGCTATTTTCCAACTTTTTAATGTAAACATAATGATCATATTCACTTCTTGTAAAATTTTGGCTCACCATGAAGGAATCAAACTTGTTGTACCATTTCCTTGGAAACTGTCTCAAACCATATGATGACTTCTTAAGTTTGCAAACAAACATTTTCTTGTGATCCTGAACAACTCAAGTAAAGAAACTAGTGTTAAAACAAAACAAATTGAAACAAGATTAACAATTGGTGAAAAAATTTCATGGAAATCAATACCATCCTTTTGCGAATACCCTTTTGTAACCAATCTAGCTTTGTACCTTTCAAATTTATCATCGACACCTTTCTTCAATTTGTAAACCCACTTGCATCCAAAAACCTTCCTTTCCTTCGAAAGTTCTACCAGATCCCATTTTTTATTCATATCTAATGTATCCATTCTTGTTTCATAACTTCTTTTCATTTAACACTTTCAGGTACCTTCATTGCTTCCTCATAACAACTAGGTTCCCCATCATTAGAAATAAAAACCAGAGATGAAACATAATCATCATACCTTATATGAGGATTCCTAACCCGTGTAGATATCCTTAGAGATGGTTGTGGCATATCCACATTTTCCTGGAAATTTTCTACATCGTCATCTTCTTCCTCTAGAACTTGTTCATGCTCCTCCTTTCCTGAAGATGGTTGAGTCTCCAACTGAATTTTTTGAGTTTGTGGTACTTGTTCTTGTCTCATTTCAACATCTACCATGTCTAATTTTATGCATGAGGATTCATCAAATACTACATCTCTTATTATGATGAGTTAGTGGGAAGTGTGATCCCACAATCTGTATCCCTTAACTCCATCACCATAACCAACAAAGACATATTTCTTTGATCTAGGATCTAAATTAGAATGTTGATCTTTAGAAATAAGAGCATAAGCATAAAAACCAAATATTCTCATATTTGAATAATCACACGAATGAGATGTCCATACCTCTTCTGGAATATTACAGTTTATTGCAGTTTACGGTGACCAATTTACAAGATAGAAAGCTGTAAGAATTGATTCTATCCATAATTCATGTTGTAACTTGGAATTATTGAGCATGCTCGTTGCTCTTTCTAGAAGAGTCATATTCATGTGTTCAACAACACCATTTTGTTGAGGAGTATAAGCCATGGTTTTATGTCTTTTGATCCCATCTTGTAATAAATTTCAAATTCCATAGATGTGAAATCACCTCCATTATATGTTCCTAAAAACTTGATTAACATGTCAATGCTCTTTTCAACCAAAGCTTTAAATTTCTTAAAAACATCAAATACATCAAATTTTCTTTTAAGTAAAAATATCCACACCTTTGTAGAGTAATCATCTATAAATGTTACAAAATATGACAACAAAAGAAGATATAGGGGGTGGTCCCCAAACATATGAATGAATGTAATCAAGGATACCTTTACTTATATGTCTTCATGTTTTAAAATTTTGTCTACATTGTTTTCCAAAAATGAAATTCTTCCAGAAATTCAAATTTTGAGATTTTAAGATTGGAAGTAACTTAAGATATATGAGTACCTTAAGCCCTTTCTCTCCTATATGACCCAAATATTGATTCCATAAACAAGTAGAGTCACTTTCACCTTTAGATACTACCACTACTTGATCTATTTTAGTGCTTCCTTAAATCTTGTAAAGATTCCCAATCATTTTATCCTTCATAACTATTAAGATTCCTTTGGACACCTTCAATACTCCACCTTGAACTGTACATTTATAACCCCCATAATCTATAGCTCCCAAATATTTTAAATTTTTCTATATCTAGGTACATGCCTCACATATGTTAGCGTTCTTACAATATCATCATACATTTTAACCTTGATACTACAAATGCCAATAATTTTACAAGAAATATCATTTCCAATAAAAAAAACAACATCATTTATAGATTGGGAAGTTTAGAACCAATTCCTATGAAGACACATAGAATGAAAAGCACCAGAGTCTATTAACAAATCTCAATGATCATGCAAAACATTACAAGTAGATAATACCTCATCAACCATACCTGAAACATACTTGAACCATCGATCATAGACAATCATAGACACTCATAGCAAGCCAGTCATTGTCATACAACCATACCCAATAGAGGAGAAAGAACCTTTCAATTCATACCCGACAAAGACGTACCCCAGGTTTCCATACCCAATAGAGGAGAAAACCCAACAACCAATTCTTCAATATAGATTCCTTCAACCAGTACAATGTCACATTATAGATATTCACAAATAGACCAAGACCAAGATACCAAAGACTAAGAAACCAAGACCTCATGCGCTAGACCTCCTTTTCTATGCTCCAAATACACAAGAGAAGGTGAGTTGTGTGTGCATACAAATGAGAGGAAATCAACCACTATTTATACACATAACTTGACTCCCAAAATGACGCAACCCTAATAGGGGCCAGTTTAAATTTTACAATAAGGATAAAAGTAAAATAATATTTTATTTTGAGACGATTTATACAATAAGATTGCAATAACCTTCTCGAGTTTTGATCAATACAAGTACAAAAGAAAATATTATGTAGTTACATAAAAATATCAACACTCCCTCTTAACTAGGAAGATATTCTTTGTTTCAACACAAGCTCGTGACCATTTACTGTTGAAGATTTGAATCTATACATCATTAGATATCCATATTACAACATGAATTCACATCCAATGCATCCAAGACATATGGGTACCTCTCAAATAGATTCAACATGTCACCATGACATTCACTACCCCACAATGCATGTGTACCTCATCATGTGCACCCATGTTACTTCACAACAATTGCATCCAAGGCATGTGGGTAGCTATAAAATAGATACTACATGTCCCCAGGAAATACAGTACCCCACAATGCATGTGTACCTCATTACTCCCTTTGAAGAGGGTCTACACCAAGCTTATCCCTGTAGTGCTCGAACTTTGTCCTTGATAGTGGCTTGGTCAACACATCCACAACCTACTCCTCGGTAGTCATGTATTGGAGCCTCACTTATCCTCTATGCACCATATCCTTGATATTGTGATATTTGATCTCGATATGCTTTGAACTGTCATGGAACACTGGATTCTCTGACAACTTCATGCAACTCTAGTTGTCACACCAAATGCAAGTCGCCTCTAGTTTGAGATTAAATAACCCAGAGAACAACTTTTGAAGCCACATTACTTCTCTACATGCTCCACATGTTGCCACATATTCAGCCTCAACTGTACTTAGTGGTACACATGACTGCTTCATGCTACTCCATCAAACCATACTAGATCCTAGACTGAAGCAGTATGCCGACGTACTCTTCTGATCAGGAACACTGCCGACCCAATATGAATATGAATATCACATAACCCTAACTCATGGTCTGTCACATACCTAAGACCATAATCCAATGTACCCTTAAGGTAAGTTATCACATGTTTTGTTGCGACCAAATGAACTTGCCTGGGCTACTCCATATACTGACTCAGGGTGTTCACAAAAAAACATATATCTAGTCTTATGTTCATAAAGTACATCAATGAACCCACCATCTGTCTATATAAAGTAACATCCACAGTCTTTGAAGTTGTATCCTGCAACAACTTTAGATTGGATACCATAGGTTTAGCCATTTCCTTTTAATCCAACATCTCGAACCTCTTTAGGATTTCCACTGCATACTTCCCTTGATTCAGAAATATCCCATCCTGTCTCTACCATACCTCGAGACCCAAAAAATAATGCATCATCCCAAGATATTTCATCTCAAACTCAGCAGCTAGTTTTCTCTTACACTCTAAGCTGCGATTTTCCACACCTGTTAGAAACATGTCATCCACATAAAACAATAGTATTATCGAACCCTCATCCACAAACTTAAACTAAAGGTTAATATCTGCACTACTCTTTGTAAATATTAAGTTCGTCAGAAAACTGTCGATCCTTCCATACCATACTCTGGGTGCCTACTTTAATCCACAAAAATCCTTCTTCAATCTGCGTCTAATTGTCATGTATCGCGAACCCTTGTGGCTGCTCCACATATATTTCCTCTTTTATTTCATCATTCAAGAATGTTGTATTCACATCCATCCAATGCACATTCCATTTCATTGACTCAGCCAAAAAAAGCATACTCCTGATTGAGGTATATCGCGGCACAAGAGAAAATGTCTTCTCATAGTTACTTCTCTCCTTCTAAGAGAATCCTCGAGCCACAAATCTATCCCTATACTTTTCAATACTACCATTAGTTGGATGTTTCATTTTGTAGATCCATTTTGAACTTAGTATTGTTTTCTCCTTCAGTCTGGGGACCACATCCTAGACATCATTCTTTACTATGGACTGATATTCCTCTCCAATGGAATCCTCCCATACCCTCTTTTCTGCAACCTCTTCATAAATGGACGATTTTTCATCCATGATATCACACAAACATGCCACATAGATGGAATATGGTTTCAACTTCTTACTTTCCTTGAGATATGTTTTTGGGGAACCATATATTTTTTCATCTCTGATGAGCTCTTGTACCCAAGCTGGTATTCTCTTGTGAGAAGGCATATCTGTTGGCCTCTAAGGTTCTACCATGTCATTATCTTCATGAATGAATTCCTCTAGTTCAACTGCTTATGCCTCTGGAACTCTAGTAACTTCATTCTCCTCCTCATGAACCTCTTTTGCACAATCTTGTTTTTCTTTGTTGAAAGATACACTCTCATCGAAGGTGACGCCTCGGCTAATATCAACTTTCTGGTGAGCGAGAAAATATATCATATATGCCTTCGATGTGTCATTGTAACTAACAAATAGTCCATTCTTTCTGGATGGATCCAATTTTGCCCTATTTTCCTTGGCAACATGCACAAATACAGGGGAAGCCAAATATCCTTAGATGGATGAATTATGGATTCTCTCCTAAAAACATCTCGTCTGGTGTCTTGTTTTCAAGTACTTTGTGGGGACTTGTTTTCTTCATATACAATACAATCTTTGGTTCTTCTTCCCACATATGCATAGGTAGATCTTGATCATGGATCATAACCTTCACTGCTTCCATGATCATCTGATTCTTCCTTTCTCTACTCCATTCTTCTAAGGATTGTAGGGAGTATAAATCTCCCTCTTAATCCTAGCTTCCTTGTAATATTCTTTGAATTCCTCTGAATTTAATTATCCTCCATTATCTGATTGCAAGGTATTTATCTTCCTCTCTGTGAGGTTTTCTACTAGTGCCTTAAATTCTTTGAATTTTCTAAACAATTCATTCTTTGCCTTCAACAAATAGATCCAAGTTTTACGTGAGTAATCATCAATAAAATACACATAATATACATACTCTCTTAGTGAAGTTGATGAAATCGGTCCACACACATATGAGTGCACAATGTCCAATACTCTTTTGTCTCTGTTATCACTGTCGGGAAGTGAGTTCTTCATGTTGTTACCTTATGCACAACCTTTGCACATGCCTTCTGGATTTTCCAGGATCTATGGCAGTATCGTCACCATATTTCTCACACTTGATAGGGCCTTGTAATGTAGGTGAGAAAATATCCTATTCCATAATTCATTGGGATTCAAAGTGTTGTGAATTAATGTTGAATCTAATCACCCTTTCAATTTGTAGAGTCCTCCCTCTTGAATTCCAATCACCACAACATCATAACAATTCTTCCTTCTAGGCCACATACGAAATTTTCCTTCAAAAAATGAAACTATGTAACCCTTCTCATCCAATGCTGAAATCGAGAGAAGGTTCTTCTTCAATCCAGGAACATATAGAACTTCTTTGATCTCATTGGTTTTCTAGAGTCTAACTTGTATGAGGCTTCTCCTACTCATTTGATAGGATACTGATATTTATCTCCCAATTTCACCTTGTGTGGTGAATCCTTATGAGTAAGGTTAGACAAGGAGTATTTATACCATGCCATGTGCTTGGAAGCACCACTGTCCACCAGTCAAATTTCACTTCCATGAGTGATAGTTCCTGTAAGGGAGGAGATAAGAACATACTTATCATCACTTGATTCATCTTCCTTTGAGACCTTCTTGGGTGGCTCATCATCTTGAACTGTATGAACATGATTTCCTTTTACCTCCTTTATTTTCCCTTTTTATATGAATGGGGGAACAATTCCTAGCAATGTGTCCCATTTTCTTACAACATAAACATCTAATAATTTGGTTATTTATTTGGCCCTTCTGAAACTTCTTGTGTGATGATGATTCTTTCTTTCTCTTTCTTTTCCTATCGTGGGAGGCTAGGGATTGATCATTATCTTTAATCTTCTCTTCTCTTGCTTTCGTCCTTGATTCTTCTTAGTTGCAATATCCCCATAGCCTACTAAACTTGGGTAGCTTCCTTCTTGAGCATATCCCTTGAATAAATGAATCCCATGACCTTGCGAGGCCATTCAAGGTGGTCATCACCATTTCTTATCCATTCACTGTTCACCAATGGCTTCTATCTTCTCCTTGATCTAGCTCACTCTTGAGAAGTAAGAGTGGATGGTTTCTAAATTTTGCATCCTCACATTCTTTTACTAAGTTCCCAAGGTCATTCTTTGGTTGATGTTGTTGCCTTCAAATAGTTGGGTTAAGGAATCCATAATTTTTTTTTGGAGTGGATAATGAATATATGTGATGAATAAGATGGACCTTAATCGAATATGCAATAATCCTCTTTGCTTTGACCATATCCTTCTTGTGCTTTGATTTATCCTCATCTCCCTCTGGTTATAAAACCTATTATTTAGTGAAATTTTATAGATCATTTTATTCTATGAGAAGGGATACTATGTAAATCTAAGCTATGAAGTTGTCAACTCCCTCCAAATTCTCATCAATACTGGTTTCGGTAATCATCCTACCCCTAAATCACAATTTTTTTTATTATGAAGATGTAATATAGGGAAAATATGTGCTCCACTAAGGAGAACTTGTTGGTGGTATTGTCTTGTCCAACAACCACTCCTGTAAAGACAAATTTCTCCTTTTGTCTTCTAGATCTGTGAAATTTGTTCTATTTAGGCCTGATATGATATCATGTTTGTTCGACAACACATGTATTCCAATAGAGGATGAACTCCTTGAGTAACCACTCACACAACCAGATCAAAGATCAACACATCGATGTTTTAACGTGGTAAAACCACTATAGGGAAACATCCACGACCCCATCCAACGCGACCACTTGGAGAAGTTTATTAATGCAAAAGAAAAATATTACAAAGAGATTTTCTCACAATCAATCATCGAAAAATGACCTTCCATGCTCTTTAAATCAAGATCATGAACCAATTGGGTGTTAATCCACCGATCAATGGACGTTAAGATCAAGGAGAATATGAGCCGTCAGATCACTCTATGTTGGGAACATATCCTGACCATCGGATTTCCTAACTACAAATGCATACTAAAGAAACACACTAAGAATCAAAATTTTACCTAACAACACATTCAACCAAGTAGATCTTAACTAACTCCTAAGTGCCTAAATATCCTAACATCCCCCCTTAAGAAAAAATTGGGATAGGATTGAAGGATTTAAAATAGTGACAAAATAGGAGAAGTAAGGAGGCATTAGAGCCTTTCCACCCTTAATGACAACTTCCTGAACTCCCAGAATAGATCGATGTTTGGAAAAATTAGCTTCTATAAGAGACTTTGTGAAAATGTCTGCAACTTGATCTTCTGTAGAGAAAAAAAGAACTTCAATAACTTGCTCATGAATGAGTTTTCTGGTGATGTTCATGTGTAGCTCGATGTGTTTTTTGAGCTGATGTTAAACTGGGTCTTTTGTGAGCTTGATGGAACCGTGATTGTCGCACCAAAGAATGGTTGGATGTTGCTGCTAGAATCCAGACTATGAAAGGATCTGTCAAAGCCACAAGTGTTCCTTACTTGCATTTACCATTGTTTGGTACTGTGCTTCTGCTGAAAAAAGTGCAATGGCATGTTGTTTCTGACAGGCCCAAGTGGTAGGTCTTGAACTAAGGCTGAAAACATAACCTGTAGAAGAATTCTGATCATCAGGGTCGTCGCCCAATCTAAATCAGTGAAATGAGTCAATAATGGATTCCCTAATGAACTATAATGTATCGCAAACTGAATTGTACCACGGACATAAAGAAGTATCCTTTTAGTTTCTTTCCAATGTCTTTCATGTGGTGTTTGCATATACCGGGAAACATGACCAACAAAAAGGAAATATCAGGATGGGTATGAGTCAAGTATAAGAGGCTACCAACTAACTGACAATACAGGGTTGCATCAAATTCGCGAGAAGTATAGGTGGAAGTAATCTTGACTCCAGACTAGAACGAAGAAGGGGTTGGTTTACAATCATCCATGTGAAAACAATGAAGAGGGTCACAAGCATACTTAGACTGGGAAAGAAAAATTCCATCATTGGTTTGCAAAACTTGGAGGTCAAGTAAATAGTGAAAAAAGCCTAAGTTTGTCCCTCTTATTATTTTTATATTTTGTTCCTTTGTCACCATTAGGAGCTGAAGTTGTCTGAGTGGGTTTGGGACCCTTATGTTTCTTTCTTTTTGTAGTGAGGATATTTCTTCTTGGGATTCTTGGGTTTATCTTTCTGCTAGGCAACTAAGGCTTTGTTGGAGGTACCTGTAGTGATGATCACTCCAAGTTTTACAAGCTTATCTTCCTCTCTAATAAAAGAAACACAAAAGGACTCATGAGTGGGTTTTTGATAAGCTTTCCCTAGAGCCTCTCTCATGGCATAAAAGGTAGATACAAACAAATAATATGCACTACCTCTTAGAAATAATAAGATAGATGCAATTCTCTTCATCCATATTTATCTCACATTCACATAAAATTATGAGTGTTTTAAACTTAGATAGATAGTCTCCAATGCAAGAAAAATCAGTTGGAATTAAATTCAGTACTTGATTTTCTAACTGTTGTTCTCGAATAATATTGAGTTTACCAAACACAAATTCAATCTTTTCCCAATCTTCATCGGGGTCATCAATTTATTTAAGGTTCAACATTAAATCAGGAGATATGGAGATTCTGATTAGTCCATGTACTTCATCACTCCTATTATCCCATTTTACTTTCTTATCACCATCAGTGGGTTATTTTTCTTTTATCAAGGTAATCCGGTACGAGCATTTACTTCTTAATAAATCCTCCATATGAGATTTTCTTTCGAAGTAGTTGGTGTTGGTAAGAAAAATATTATTGGAAGAAGCCATATTAAATATATATATAATATGGATTTAAAAAATAAAACTAATGACCTGGATAGAAATATCTCAAAAAATTAGACGGTTTAAAAAAAAAAAGACACTAAAAACAAACTTCGAAAGTGGGGATCACTTTCAGAATGAAGTTTCTTTATGAAAGAAAATCCGCATGCAAAATAAATAACTCTAAAATAAAATATTAAATCTACTTATAATGATTTACTTTTATATTTGAAGTGAAATACACTTTACAATGGTAACAAAAAGAGAGACTTGAACTCAAGACCTCTTAGTTAATAAGGAAAATTTTAACCAAATGGTCTAGAAAAACATATTGTATTGTTTAGCAAGAGAATTAAAGGTGGTGTTGTTGTTGTGGAAGACTGTAATGTCCCCCACCTCTTGATAACGAGGTTGTGAGAGACTTAATACTCTAGTTGTCCCCACTAGACTATAGTCTCATGCATTATGGGGACCAAGACACCCCAAAGCACTTACCTAAGCACAATGTTATAATTTTAAGTTGACTTTGGGAGAAAAGGTAAATTTAAGAAAATAAAAAAACATGTCTGAAAAATATAGGAGTTAACCTCACGGGTTAACTAACTCAACAAAGAATTAGATCATGGGTATAAAATAAAGGAAGGTGCTTATCTCACTCATTCTAGATTATTATTACATTTTTCATTTCGTCTCTTGAGCACAAAGGAGTTTTGAGGGTTTTGAGATTACAAACCGTAGAGATGAACTCGGTGGTGAATGATCCCACCTATCTTGATCCAAGCTTGGTCCCGGGAGTGCAATACTCCTCCCACTCCATTCTAGAGTAGTTACAGGTTCTATCTAGTAGAAAAGGAGTGACTGTGCGTAGCATAGTGGGGTTTCCAGCAAGAGGGTGCACCATCTTGAGAATATTAGCTCGATCTTGGAAGAGGAGAAGAATTATGGGAAAAAGGACTTCTGGGTATTATTTGTATGGCATATGGAACCTTCTCTAGTCTATTCAGGAGGATATTTGTCTGTTATATCATTTATTATATCTTGGCATGAGTTGGAGTGAAGGAGGGCGCACTACAAAAAGGGGTTTCAGTCATTTGGTAGCTCATATCTTTACCATTCATCTTGAGACTTCACGAGGGGGTTTGTCTTGCCTTGATCTATCATTTCAGCCATTTTGGTAGTAGTTGGAGGTCTCTAGGAGAGAGGCTGAAATATTGAGCTTATAGCTATCTAGGAGGGTGCAACCCAACTAGGGGTTTCATTCATTTGGAGGATCAAATATTCATCATTCATCGTGAGACTTCACTAGGGGGGTATCTTTCCCCGATATACTATCTCAACTATTTTGGTATCTTTCTTGAGACTTCGTTGATTAAGATCCAAATAAAAATTAAATGGTTTTAGTGACTTGGTATGAGAGAAAGGGTTCTTCGACAAAGAGGAGAGGAATTGTGTTGGAAATTTTATGAGTTTGTAATCTAACTATTTCACATAATGAAAACAAAACAAAATTGTAATTTTTCAATTGCCTAGAAAATAAGATTAAGCAAAGCCATTTAATGTTGATTTTCCCATCTAATTTTTTTTTATGTATAGTTAATATAGTTACTTAATTACTGTGTGGTTGTTAGTTACTTACTGTGTAGTTATTTAAATTATTATGTGATAATGATATTTAAAATTCTTATTTTAGTTTCCTTATGAAATCCATTGTGTGATTGTAAGGAGAACCACATATTACAACATTGTTGTATTCTCTTTTGTTTGATCATTGAATTGGATTCTCCTTTGTTTAAATCATTGGGTTGCAAAGTATGGGCCACAGATCATTTACATGCTTTGTCATTTGCTAGCTTTAGTAATGGAGTATTTAATTCTGGGTTGTTGTGAGTTCTTTCTCATAAATTTCTTAATTGGATTGTTGGCTTAAGAGTGTTAAATTTTATTAGAGTGTTAAATTTTATTCACTTCAACATTGGGTTAATCAATCATATATGATGCCCATGCTGCAATATCAGATATTGCGACATTGTTTCCTGATTTAGTAGCTGTGCATAAATTCATATATTTGATTTATTAAGTGTTGTGTGGTTCCCATAGCTAGTTTCTCCTAGTTTCTCCTATTGAATCATTGCATAGTAATTCCATAAGTAGATGCTTTGTTTGACACTTACAACCAAGCTTGATTTATTAAGTGTTGCATGCTTCCCATATCTCGTTTCTCCTATTGAATCAGAATTATTGCATAATAATTCCATAAGTAGATGCTTTGTTTGACACTTACAACCAAGCGTTTCCCTTTTCCTCATGCTAGGTATTCAATAAATGTAGCCATCTCATGCTAGGTATTCACTGGTTTTTTTGGTTAACTCCACTGCTCTGTTTGCTGTATAATTTTCGGGTATGACTACGGATTATTTCACAAGAATTAAGAATAAATTAAAATAACCGTCAGTATACAACGTTCCCTGGTTCTGTGCCAGCATTATACAAACCGATACGCTCTCATTAACCATCCTCAAGTTGTGTGTTTTCACTGTCACCTACAACCATACAATCTATGTGCAAGATCAACTAAATACAACTACCTTAGTGTGGGTAGAAAATTATAAATTTATATGTTAATATCTCTCATATATATATATATATATATATGTATGGTAGCAATATATATATGTATGTATGGTAGCAATCTTGAATGGACAGAGATATATCAATTGTTCAGCGACAGGTTTGAATGTGTAGATGTTCAGAGCAAGTTTTGTTTTGGCATAACTGAATTGTGAAGGTAGAATTATAGACAGAAAGCAAATAGCCTGAACATTGAAACCAAATCAGAAACATATATATCCATTTAAGTTTTGTGTTTTCACCGTCATCAACAACCATACACTCTATGTTAGAGATCAACTAATTACATCTACCTTAGTGTGGGTAGAAAATTATAGATTTATATGGTAATATCTCATATATATATATATAGATATATATATATATATATATATATATATATATATATATGGTAGCAATTATAGAGATATATCAATTGTTCAAGCAAGTTTTATTGTGGCATAATTGAATTGTGAAGGTAGAATTATAGACAGAAAGCAAATAGCCTGAACATTGAAACCAAATCAGAAACATATATATCCTTTTAAGTGTTGAAGCCATAGAGAATAAGAATTTTTCTTACATATTTATAAATTGCAGAGATATTTCAATTTTCATTTATCATCCATGTTGATGAGTCAGACAGGACACAGTCCCACCGTCAATGCACTCTTCATTGTGAGATGTTACCAAATTTCATGTAAATTGATTATTATCTTAGATTTGGATTTACATTTACAATCATTTAACCTTTTTTTTTTTTCGTTTTTCAGAAAAATTACTATTAGTGCAAGTCAATGTTTGCTTGAACATGAACATTGCAAGCATCCTAAGCATACCATCAATATGTATATGAAATTGCATATGAATATATTGTTACTAGTGCAAGTCAATGTTTGCTTGAGCATGAACATTGCAAGCATCCTAAGCATACCATCAATATGTATATGAAATTGCATATGAATATATCGTGCTCTCCAATCCATTAATGAATGCAGGGAATACCACCAGTGCTACTCCATGAAAGGTAATGCACATCACACATCTTTGGTAATCAAGGCACTATCCTATTAGGGAATACCACCAGTGCTACTCCATGAAAGGTAATGCACATCACACATCTTTGGTAATCAAGGCACTATCCTATTAGGGTAGTGCAATGTCTGAATTTTTGTTTTCATAAAACATGTGATGAATTTCTCTATCCTTTTAAGAATATTATTAATATGTATATGAAATGCATATGAATTTACTTGCTCTCTAAGGCACTAATGGATGCAAGGGACTACCCTTTCTATTAGGGTAGTGCAAATCCCCATTTTTTTTTACAAGATATGTTTGTTGTGTAATAGTCATAAATGCTACCTTGAATTTTTATATAGTTTCAAATAACCTTCTAAAATGTTATACAAAAAGTTTGATTTTTTTGTGTTTGGATTGAGATTTTTGAGATTCAAATTAAATAATTGTGTGTATTACAAATGGGATGGTGGTCATTTCCTTGTTATCACTTTATATGTAGATGATATGTTATGTTTTGGTAATATTAAGGATGTGATGCATGATTTAAAGTCTTATCTTTTAGAATAATTTGATATCAAGGATTTTCGGGCTACAAGAAAAGAGATATTTTTGGTTGAGGTAGAGTAAGTAAGTAAACTCTATGAGGTAGTGTTTTTACATGGTAGATTGCAAACCACTGAGTACTCTGATTTATGTGGGAGCTAAGCTTTCAGTTGAGCAATGCCCTATAATACTTATACAAATGAAGAATATGACTTATACTCCTTATGTTAATGTACTTGATAGTTTGATGTATGATATGGTCTATATTAAACCAAGAATTTCCCTTGTTGGAGCCTTAATTCTATTTGGATATTCCAAATTGTAGGGGCATGATTTATAATGAAGCRCATCRAGTGTTGATTTTTTTTTATTTGAAAGAATACAATCAGATGTCCACCATACCAAGYGAAAGAAAATTAGGTTGGGTTTTTCAAAGTTGATGAAATATCTACYTGATGATGTATTTTGATGAAATATTCYRAGATTTGAGCAACATTTMTTTCAAAACTTATTCCAAACAGGATGGAGAACTGTGCGAGTAAGTTATCGTCAATMTCCTCCACCCTGGATTTTAGTTACACTTCGCTACACTCCTTTGGTGATGATGTAATACCCCAAGGCYGACACCCTACAKAATTGTAATTATGTTTATAGGATGGTAAGCCAAGTGGTTATAAGCTGAGAGACTTATGTGTTTATTAGGCTGGTGAGCCAAATGCCAAGGCCAATGAGCTTGATTTTGTATATGTAAGTACTCACAACATTAATAAAATTGCACTACTGCATGTAGACCGACCACGAAGAAGAGTTGTGAAGGAATAAGCTCCACTAGGTAGGGTAAGGGAGGGAGACTAAGTGTCTAGGCATAGGGGATAAGCTAGAAGGCCTTACCTATGAGGGAATAATATTTTATTATTATTTCCCAAAGTTTATGGTTGACTTAAGACGTTTTGTACTAAGTTCCTGGGAAAAAGGGAATAAGTGCTAAGTGGAACTCATGCACATTCACGGAGACATGTGTCAACCTGGGCGCATGCAGTTTATAGCTGAGGAAGCCATTTCATTGGGGGTTCTCTTCCCATTCGGGCGTTGCTTCCCATCCTTACGTCTGGACAAGTTTTGAGTTTCCTCATGACCCATACATTTCTCTGGAGGTCTGTCACCTTCCTGATTGACTAGGGATTCACGCATCAAACCAATTCTCCATCATCATCGCCTATGTACCTAGTACACATCTTTGGAATCCTGTAGTCGTACTTGAGTTGTTTTGTGTGTCTCTGATGAAGCCATATGCATTTGTATTCACGTGAGTCGTGTTGTGTCTTAGCATGTTGTGTCTTAGCATTATGATGTTTCCATTTTCAGTGTCCATAACCATTTCCTATTGTTCTCGTCACCCGTATGTTAGTTGAATGTTGTTGCAGTATTTATTAGGAGGTGAATTGAAGAAGCAAGTTTTCATGCCTGTGAAAAAATCTCTGAGGTGAGAGAGTTTGTTGGGAAGTGATCTATCTTGGAAGGGAGTCTCATACCAACTACAATACTCTGAGACTTCTGGTCTAGCCTGTTGTTGAATCCCAAGGTAAGGGAGGTGTACTAGCCGATGAACTTGTATTAGTGAAGGTGTACCCTCCTCGGGTGGAGCAGGCATGTGGGCAATGAGGGTCTGTGGGTTGTGGCCATAAGTGGCTCCTAGGATAAAATATCCTTCCTGTTGTTTTGTGAAAATTCTTTGTTGACCTTGTCAAGCCTCAAATTCCCTTGCCCGATGGAGTTTATTCCCAGCTTGGCAGTGACCCACTATTGAGCGTGATGAGCAGTGTCGTCTAAGGCTCGGAGGTTCGTGGAAATTCTGCATGTAGTTGGTGGTTTTAATCCAGTTAAAAGATAAGTATCATTTTTGTATTTAATTATTTGTGTTATTCATGTCTGTGTTTATTGAAATGTATCATGTGTTTCATTGCATGTCGACTTACTGTCAATTCCATTTGAATCTATATGGTAGAAGTAAATCTGTGTTAATTGTTTTAAGATTCATTAAAATGCATGTAATATATATATGTATGTTACGAGAAGTGGTGCTGCCTGACTGGTTGGTGGTTGTGAACGTTACAATTTGGTATCAGAGCCTGGTTTCAACACTCAGCCTATATAGTCCATGTTAGTGGTTAACAAGACAAAGATTTCAGATTGAATTGTTGTCGAAAGGGACAAAATTCGAGGTTCAAAGCATCTCTGGGTGCAAGGAGTACGTCGATAGAGTATTTGACTCAAAAATCTCGAGAGAAACAACTTGACTTTTCTCACAAAGTGGTGCAAAGATCTGTTGCAAGGAGTGCACAGATCCGAAATTTGACTAAGTGTTGAAGCAACCCTCTAAGGAGAAATGGGTTCGAGAAATGAAGCTCAGGATAGATAGCTAGAAGAAATATTCAAAGGGGGAGAAACTCTCAATGTTTAATGAGTTAACGACTAGGATTTCTTCAGGAGGAAATGAAGTAGCCCTAGACCATCAGATCTGGAAACGTTGTGAGGAAGTTAGCCACGAGATCCTTTGGAAATATGCAGAGTAACAGAGTCTGTATGTGTCGTCGATCTGAGAGAGGATACATGGTGGAAATATGTGGACTTCAGGTGAAATCGTTCAAGAGAATTAGTGTGTGCTGAGACGAGAACTTATGAAGCCCGAAGCTCCAAAGGCTCGGAGAGACGAAGTGGTGACTCATGATGATGTCACTTGGGGGTGAAATGGACCTCTCCTATACCTGCCACGTTCCACCACTTGTAATGTTGTCAGTTGTACTATGTTGGACCAGAGGTTACATATCATAGTTAATGGTTGGCGGATTGACACTAGTGTTGATCACGAAACATCAAGATCGACGGTCAGGAGTCATTGCGGGGACCCAAGTTGCACGGGATTTAATTCTCCAAGGCGGTCTCGCAATACAAACCATGGTTTCACTGAGGGATTACCTGTCAACGTCAGAAGAATTGTGGGATGAAAGACAGGTTACTCCAAACCGTGGATGCATGCCCCCCACAATTTGAAAAGCGTTAATTGATGTGAATATTCAATATCTTAGTCCAATCACACAAGTCGTGGGTCCTAGTGCATGCATGCCACCAGTTGTGAAGTCTCGATACTTGACACTCCAGAAGGATGGTTCATAAGGAATGAACAGGATAACCTTCCTAAGTTTTGTAACGCCAAAGTGACATGACATAATGATGTCACCAATGGTGACATGGAAGTGTTTGGAGATTAACAATTGAGGGTGTTGGGGAGGTGCGGATGTGAAATCCTCCAAAGTCCCGAAGCTTCGACGTCTAGGAAATCATATGCCTAAGATTCCATAGTAAGTTCTAGTCATTGGATGTTGGGTAGACGTGGACGGTTGATCCACCCTACTTCACGAGTTCAGTAATCCAGAACTCCGAAGGGATTATTGTGATGTGCTTTGAAAGCTTTCGAAGATGGAGGCCCAAAGTCCCAAATAAGCGCCTATCGACCTAGCACTTGGCCACAACCTATGGTCACATGGGTTGGGTGCTAAGAGAAAGGGACTAGTGCCAGAAAATTATTGCAGAACATAGCAGAGCTTAGAAAGAAAATGGAACCTAAAAGTTTTCTTTGAATCAGATTGGTTTATGAATACTAGGGAATTGTTAAGGACTGATGGCCTAACAAATTTCGGTTGACTGCACATTGTGTTTGTAGAGTTAGCGATTGTCAGAACCGATGCGAATTTCCATAGAGTGCAGAGAATGGAGAAGGCATGAAATGCTTTCAGTTAAGAGAATGAAGCTAAAGGAATGGATTTCCATTTGGGAGTTGATGTATCAAACTCCAATGGGCATGGAGAAGAGATAGATAAGGAAGCAGACATGATGAAAATCATTTAAATATTGTAGAAAGATGCCCAAACTTATCGAGAATATAACAAAAATCTCATGAAAGCCAGGGATCAACAGGGATAATTCAACTTAAAGTTGATACAGAGATTGGAAATAATCGAAAAGAAGTTGGATAAGAAGAGTGGCTCAAGCAAAACAGGAAGTCGCAAGAGCACTAAGAAGAAAGAAAGATCAAGAAGCTTTACCAGGCATCAACGTCACTTCCCAAAACATTCCAATAAGAGGGCACACAGTAGTTCAAGCCCATCTCCTACCAGAAAGCATAGGAGATATGGAGTGGATGACCTGAAGGCAGAAATGAACAGGATTAAGTCTCCTACGTTTGACGAAGAACACAAGAGCGATGAAGATGATGAGACATGGTTGTTGGGCATGAGGAGATATATCTAGCTGCAGAACTATTCTTCTCATGCAGAGGGAAGAATCACCATTTACCAAGTTAAAGGAAAGGGATCCATATGGTGGGAGGAGCTTGTGCAAGTACAACACATCAGAGAGAAGAATGTTACATGGAGGGAATTCAAGAGACATTTTGAAAATAAGTACTAAACTAAGAGGTATCATGACAAGAAAATGAAAGAGTTCTTCGAACTCAAGGTGGGAAGTATGTCCATTGATGAGTATGAAAAAAGATTCTTGGAGTTGTTGAAATATTTTCCCTTCATCAAGGATGAGACAATTAATATTCAAAGGTATCTGAGTGGCATGCCATCTTCCATCAGTGACAACTACCAGTATGATGACCCAAAAACTATGGAAGAAAATATAAGGATATCAAAATGCTTATATGATCAGCAGAAATAAAATCCTACATTCCAAAAATCTTGGGAAGACAAGAAGAAGTTTAGCATGGAGCAGAGGAAAAAGGGAAACAAACCACCATTTTTCAGGAATATCCCTCAAGGATAGCCAAGTTTTAGAGAGACCATGAAGGCTGAAGTAGGTGGGAAAATTCCAAGACAACTACCTATGGAATGTTGGGGTTGTAAAGGAAATCATAGGTACAGAGATTGCCCCCACAAAAATGACAAAGTGAGGGTTGTCCACAATGTTAAACAGGAAGAAACAATGGAGGACATGGTCAGAAGTGTACCAAGGATCTACGCAGCCCTCGACAACAAGCAAGCAAAATATCTATCACATATGATTGAAGTAGAAGGTATGATCAACAACCAACCCATTATTATTTTAATTGATTCAGGAGCAAGTCATAGTTACATAAATCCTAGAATGGTGGAAAGTTTACATTTGTCAAGAAACAAGCATGGGAAATCTTGGTTAGTGCATCTGGCTACAGGAGCCAAGAGAAGGGTTGTTGAGTTGGTTAAGTCATGTCCAGTGGACATGAATGGATTGAGCACAGGGATTGAATTGAACATATTACCTTTGGATTCCTGTGATTGTCTAATTGGGATGGATTGGTTGGACCCATACCATGCCATATTAGACTATCGTAAAAATGCATTCACTTTCCTCGACGAGGAAGGAAACCCAAGGAATGTCCAAGGAATTCCCAGAGCAGTTGCTATCAGAGAAATCTAAGGAAAGAAACTGAAAAAGTGCTATAGGAAAGGTTGTCAATTATTTGTAGCTCGTATGGAAGAAGCACCTAAGGATAAGGTGTCAAATATTGAATACCATGCAGTATTAAAATATTTTGAATATGTATTCAAGGAGGTACCGATATTACCCCCAAAGAGAGATATTGACTTCTCTATAAACCTGATGCCTAAAGAATCTCCAGTGTCAAAAAATCCTTACATAATGAGTACACCAGAGATGAAAGAACTACAATTGCAGCTTGAAGAAATTGTGCCTCGGTCTTGTTCGTGAAAAAGAAAGATGGAAAATTGATATTGTTCATCAATTTCAGACAGTTGAACAAGGTGACTATTAAGAACAAGTATCCTTTTTCAAGGATCGATGATCTCTTTGATCAGTTGAAGGATATCGATATATTTTCAAAAAAATATCTTAGGGAATGGTACCACCAGGTAAGGATAAAAGATGAAGACATCAGGAAGACTGCATTTAGAACAAGGTATGGTCATTATCAATTCATAGTGGTACCATTTGGGTTATCAAATGAACCCAATGTTTTCATGTGCCTAATGAATGGTGTATTCAGAGAATATCTAGACAAGTTTGTCGTAGTCTTTTTGAATGACATCCTGGTGTATTCCAAGTCAGAGGAAGAGCATGAACATCATCTGAATATGGTGTTGCACATGATAAGAGAGCACCAACTGTATGCCAAATTGAGCAAGTGCTCATTTTATCAAAAGAAGATCCATTACTTGGGGCATATCATTTCAAAATATGGGATAGTCATGGATCCTGAGAAGATAGAAGCCATCAGAGAATGATCAGTTGCAAAGAATGTGACAAAAGTCAGATCCTTTATGGGTCTAGCTGGCTATTATAGAAGGTTCATTGCAGGATTCTCAAGGATAGCTCACCCCTTCATTTCCTTACAAAGGAAGGATAATAAATTTCAATGGATAGAAGAATGTGAGAGAAGCTTCCAACAATTGAAGCAACTGTTTACCAGTTCTCTTATCCTAAGGATTGTAGACCCAAATGAAGATTTTGTAATGTGTATAAACACATGCAAAGAAGGAATTGGAGGATTCCTCAGTCATAATGGGTTTTTAATATGTTATGATTCCAGGAAACAGAAGGATCATGAAAATAAATATGCAACTCATGGTTTGGAGTTGGCAACCATAGTGCACGCTTTGAGGAAATGGAGGCACTACCTCATGGGAAGCAGGTTCAAACTGAGAACAAACCATAATGGTCTGAATTATTTGTTTGATCAACCAACCTTGAATGTTAGGCATAGTAGATGGTTGGAAATACTTTGTGAGTACGAATTTGATATCAAGCATATCAAAGGAAAGGAGAACAAAGTGGTTGATGCACTCAGCAGAAGAGTGCATGAACTACATGCTACGACCATTAGCATGTATCAAACTGATATTAAAGGAATAATTTTGGAAGATGCAAATGCATATTTGCAGTACCTGAAATTGGTGGCAAAGAAACAACAAGGTAAGATGCTACCGAAAGTGGAAGATTATAAATTGGAAGATGATGGAATGCTCTTGTACAAAAACATAATTTATGTACCTAATTATGAGGAGTTGATAATTATGATCTTGAAAGAAATGCATAATGTGCCTTATGATGGGCACCTTGGCTACCAAAAAACAGTGACAACAGTCGAGATCCATTACTTTTGGCCAGGCATGAAGAAGGAAATTGAAAAATACATCACCAGATTTATGTAGTGTCAGAAGGTTAAAGTTGAACATAGGCACCCAACAGGGTTGCTACAACGTTTACCCATTCCTAAGTGGAAGTGGGAAGTGGTGACAATGGATTTCATCACATGATTTCCCACAACCAGCAAGCAACATGATTCCATCATGGTGGTGGTGGATAATCTTACGAAAGTTGCCCATTTTATTCCATTGAAGACTAATCACAAGGAAACTAATGTTGTTGATACCTATATGAAGGAAGTAGCACGATTGCACGATATTACTAAGACAATTGTTCCTAACAGAGACCTGAAATTCACCTCAACATTCTGGAAAGGGTTATTCAAAGGGTTCGGAACAAATCTAAACTTTAGCACAACTTATCAACCTGAGTTAGAGGGAAAAAACATAAAGAGTAAACCAAGTGATAGAAGATATGTTAAGGATGTATGTGATGGAAAAAACATCTAAATGGTAAGATTATCTACACTTGGTAGAATTTTCCTACAACAATGGGTATCAATCATCCCTAAAGATGAGCTCGTTTGAAGCACTTTATGGTAGAAATTGCAACACCCCAGTAAGATGGGATAACCGAGCTGATAGGGCAGTGGTTGGACCAAAGTTGCTTAAAGAAATAGAAGAACAAATGCTGAAGATTAAGCTTAATTTGAAGGTTTCCCAAGACAGGAAGAAAAGTTATGTTGATAAGAACAGGACCCACATGGAGTTTAAAGTGGGTGATCATGTTTTCTTGAAAGTGAAAACCAACAGAAGTTCCCTGAAGTTGGGAAAATGTTCCAAGTTGGCAGCCAAATATTGTGGGCCATTTGAAATCCTAGAAAGGATTGGATCGATTGATTATATGGTGTCATTGCCTACATCAATGATTGTACATAATGTGTTTCATGTTTCATTGCTTAAGAAGTATATACCTGATCCTAATCATGTGATTGATTGGAATGCGATTTTGGTGGAGCAAGAAGGCATCTTGCAGGTGCATCCGGTGCGTATACTTGAACATAAAATAACGCAGCTTTGGAATTGAGCCATAGGTCTTGTAAAAGTCCAGTGGACCTAGTATGGTCCTGAGGGTGCAACATGGGAGCATGAAGATTCTATGCGAGCAGAGTACCTGCATATTTTTGAAGATTTTGGAAATCTTGTTGTTGTTGTGTAAATACGTTGCACTGAGGACAGTGCAAAAATAAGGGGAGGGGATTGTAATTCCCTAAGGCCGAACCCCTGCTGAATTGTAATTGTGTTTATAGGCTATTATGCCAAGTGGTTATAAGCTGAGAGACTTATGTGTTTATTAGGCTGGTGAGCCAAATGCCAAGGCCAATGAGCCTGGTTTTGTATATATAAGTACTCGCATCATTAATAAAATTACATTTTTGCATGTAGGTCGACCATGAAGAAGAGTTGCGGGGGAATAAGCTCCACTAGGTAGGGTAAGGGAGTGAGGCTAAGTGTCTAGGCCTAGGGGCTAAGATAGAAGGGATTACCTCTAAGGAAATAATATTTTATTATTATTTCCCAAAGGCTATGGTTGACGTAAGCCATGTTGTTTTAAGTTCCTGGGAAAAAGGGAATAAGTACTAAGTGGAAATCATGAGGATTTAGGAAGACATGTATCAATCTGGGTGCATGAAGTTTATAGTTGAGGAAGCTATTTTGTTGGGGGTTTGCCTCCCATTCGGGTGTTTCCTCCTGTTATCACACTGTTTGTAGCAAGGATAAAAAGACTTGAGCTTTGAAGGGAAAACAGACGTAACTGGAACCAATCCCACCCAATATCACCACAATGGGATGATTATTTCTATTTAGGGTGGTAAGGTCGAGGGGAGACGTCCCCAGTGACCTAGCGTTCTTAGAAGGAGAAGGATTATAGGATATTTCCCCCCTCACAAGTCACCATAGAGTAGATAGTCAAGCCAAAAGGCCAATAAAATAAAACACCCCAAAGAGATACACCTGCTTGAGACAAAGCAACAATAAACTGATATATGTTGATTAAGGTTGGTTGTCATTGATGTCAACCCTTGAAGAAAGACCCGTAGCACAAAGGTTTGGGTAATGTACCCAATAGTTTTTAATGTAAATATGACTCATTATTTTTTTGTCATGGTTGATAAGAAGTAAATATGGATGAACTCCAAAGTGGTCTCCTTATGGTGAAATCCCTCACGGGAAGACGCTTTTTGGAGTAAGAGAACCCATGCTTAATTGTGTAATAATGAGATGAAGGAAAGTGAATTTGTTAGGGAAAATATAATAGATGAATAGTTCTTGTCATGTCATTTCCGGTTGTATGTGGAATGTCACGTAATTCCTCACGGTTAGAGAGTTATGGCCATGAGAAGTTGGAGACCCCAGGTTTGGGTAATGGACCCAAGTTTGTTTGATGGGTAACGGTATAAGTTATGATATATTTTAAGATAATACTCTTCTATATGGATAGTACATTTCATTCCATTTCTGGTGGTATGTAGAACGTCACATAACTCCTCACGATTTGAGAGTTATGGCCTTACGAAGTTGGAGGACCCTCATATGTCATATAGAAGCCCCAAAAGGTCAAAGTAATCAAAGTGGTTTAATAGATTTTAAAAGGTAAATAATAAAGTGAAGTGATGAGTGTATTATAATTCAAATTGAATACAAAATAAATTATTTCAATAATATTTGTAATGGAGAAATTAGAAGTGGACCCAACCCTAAAATAAGGAAAGTGGGGCCAAGTGACCTAGAAGATGTTTTTAAGGAAACTACTTGGAGAGTATAAATAAGAGGCAAGGCTCTCTCATTTGAAACAAACTTGAGCATATTGAATATCTATAGGTTTCTGAGGTATATAAATGATATCTAAGCCGAAATTATGAGGAAAGTGAAGAAAAGAAGGCCGAAATGCAAGGAAGGATAAATTCTTTTGATGGTGCTTTCTAAGTTTCAGATCATTTCATCAAATATTTTGTGTGGGGCACGCTCTACAAGGTTTCTCTCTAGAATAAGCCAGAATTCAGCAAGGAATGTGATCATATACACCAGGTCTATTACGGAGCTACAAATCATATTTGGATGATAAAATTGATGAGGGATTTTGGTTGAGGTACATGTTGAGTACATGGTTGAGACAAGTAGTTGATGAGTTGGCGCACATACATGAGGTGTAT
>JZKD02S1844276.1:425626-437312 GCA_000966675.3 Picea glauca
CTTATGAAATCCATTGTGTGATTGTAAGGAGAACCACATATTACAACATTGTTGTATTCTCTTTTGTTTGATCATTGAATTGGATTCTCCTTTGTTTAAATCATTGGGTTGCAAACTATGGGCCACACATCATTTACATGCTTTATCATTTGCTAGCTTTAGTAATGGAGTATTTAATTCTGGGTTGTTGTGAGTTCTTTCTCATAAATTTCTTAATTGGATTGTTGGTTTAAGAGTGTTAAATTTTATTCACTTCAACATTGGGTTAATCAATCATATATGATGCCCATGCTGCAATATCAGATATTGAGACATTGTTTCCTGATTTAGTAGTTGTGCATAAATTCATATATTTGATTTATTAAGTGTTGTGTGGTTTCCATAGCTAGTTTCTCCTAGTTTCTCCTATTGAATCATTGCATAGTAATTCCATAAGTAGATGCTTTGTTTGACACTTACAACCAAGCGTTTCCCTTTTCGTCATGCTAGGCATTCAATAAATGTAGCCATCTCATGCTAGGTATTCACTGGTTTTTTTGGTTAACTCCACTGCTCTGTTTGCTGTATAATTTTCGGGTATGACTACGGATTATTTCACAAGAATTAAGAATAAATTAAAATAACCGTCAGTATACAACGTTCCCTGGTTCTGTGCCAGCATTATACAAACCGATACGCTCTCATTAACCATCCTCAAGTTGTGTGTTTTCACTGTCACCTACAACCATACAATCTATGTGCAAGATCAACTAAATACAACTACCTTAGTGTGGGTAGAAAATTATAAATTTATATGTTAATATCTCTCATATATATATATATATATATATGTATGGTAGCAATATATATATGTATGTATGGTAGCAATCTTGAATGGACAGAGATATATCAATTGTTCAGCGACAGGTTTGAATGTGTAGATGTTCAGAGCAAGTTTTGTTTTGGCATAACTGAATTGTGAAGGTAGAATTATAGACAGAAAGCAAATAGCCTGAACATTGAAACCAAATCAGAAACATATATATCCATTTAAGTTTTGTGTTTTCACCGTCATCAACAACCATACACTCTATGTTAGAGATCAACTAATTACATCTACCTTAGTGTGGGTAGAAAATTATAGATTTATATGGTAATATCTCATATATATATATATAGATATATATATATATATATATATATATATATATATATATGGTAGCAATTATAGAGATATATCAATTGTTCAAGCAAGTTTTATTGTGGCATAATTGAATTGTGAAGGTAGAATTATAGACAGAAAGCAAATAGCCTGAACATTGAAACCAAATCAGAAACATATATATCCTTTTAAGTGTTGAAGCCATAGAGAATAAGAATTTTTCTTACATATTTATAAATTGCAGAGATATTTCAATTTTCATTTATCATCCATGTTGATGAGTCAGACAGGACACAGTCCCACCGTCAATGCACTCTTCATTGTGAGATGTTACCAAATTTCATGTAAATTGATTATTATCTTAGATTTGGATTTACATTTACAATCATTTAACCTTTTTTTTTTTTCGTTTTTCAGAAAAATTACTATTAGTGCAAGTCAATGTTTGCTTGAACATGAACATTGCAAGCATCCTAAGCATACCATCAATATGTATATGAAATTGCATATGAATATATTGTTACTAGTGCAAGTCAATGTTTGCTTGAGCATGAACATTGCAAGCATCCTAAGCATACCATCAATATGTATATGAAATTGCATATGAATATATCGTGCTCTCCAATCCATTAATGAATGCAGGGAATACCACCAGTGCTACTCCATGAAAGGTAATGCACATCACACATCTTTGGTAATCAAGGCACTATCCTATTAGGGAATACCACCAGTGCTACTCCATGAAAGGTAATGCACATCACACATCTTTGGTAATCAAGGCACTATCCTATTAGGGTAGTGCAATGTCTGAATTTTTGTTTTCATAAAACATGTGATGAATTTCTCTATCCTTTTAAGAATATTATTAATATGTATATGAAATGCATATGAATTTACTTGCTCTCTAAGGCACTAATGGATGCAAGGGACTACCCTTTCTATTAGGGTAGTGCAAATCCCCATTTTTTTTTACAAGATATGTTTGTTGTGTAATAGTCATAAATGCTACCTTGAATTTTTATATAGTTTCAAATAACCTTCTAAAATGTTATACAAAAAGTTTGATTTTTTTGTGTTTGGATTGAGATTTTTGAGATTCAAATTAAATAATTGTGTGTATTACAAATGGGATGGTGGTCATTTCCTTGTTATCACTTTATATGTAGATGATATGTTATGTTTTGGTAATATTAAGGATGTGATGCATGATTTAAAGTCTTATCTTTTAGAATAATTTGATATCAAGGATTTTCGGGCTACAAGAAAAGAGATATTTTTGGTTGAGGTAGAGTAAGTAAGTAAACTCTATGAGGTAGTGTTTTTACATGGTAGATTGCAAACCACTGAGTACTCTGATTTATGTGGGAGCTAAGCTTTCAGTTGAGCAATGCCCTATAATACTTATACAAATGAAGAATATGACTTATACTCCTTATGTTAATGTACTTGATAGTTTGATGTATGATATGGTCTATATTAAACCAAGAATTTCCCTTGTTGGAGCCTTAATTCTATTTGGATATTCCAAATTGTAGGGGCATGATTTATAATGAAGCGCATCAAGTGTTGATTTTTTTTTATTTGAAAGAATACAATCAGATGTCCACCATACCAAGCGAAAGAAAATTAGGTTGGGTTTTTCAAAGTTGATGAAATATCTACTTGATGATGTATTTTGATGAAATATTCCAAGATTTGAGCAACATTTCTTTCAAAACTTATTCCAAACAGGATGGAGAACTGTGCGAGTAAGTTATCGTCAATATCCTCCACCCTGGATTTTAGTTACACTTCGCTACACTCCTTTGGTGATGATGTAATACCCCAAGGCTGACAAGAATTGTAATTATGTTTATAGGATGGTAAGCCAAGTGGTTATAAGCTGAGAGACTTATGTGTTTATTAGGCTGGTGAGCCAAATGCCAAGGCCAATGAGCTTGATTTTGTATATGTAAGTACTCACAACATTAATAAAATTGCACTACTGCGTGTAGACCGACCACGAAGAAGAGTTGTGAAGGAAGAAGCTCCACTAGGTAGGGTAAGGGAGGGGGACTAAGTGTCTAGGCATAGGGGATAAGCTAGAAGGGCTTACCTACGAGGGAATAATATTTTATTATTATTTCCCAAAGGTTATGGTTGACTTAAGACGTTTTGTACTAAGTTCCTGGGAAAAAGGGAACAAGTGCTAAGTGGAACTCATGCACATTCATGGAGACATGTGTCAACCTGGGTGCATGCAGTTTATAGCTGAGGAAGCCATTTCATTGGGGGTTCTCTTCCCATTCGGGCGTTGCTTCCCATCCTTACGTCTGGACAAGTTTTGAGTTTCCTCATGACCCATACATTTCTCTGGAGGTCTGTCACCTTCCTGATTGACTAGGTATTCACGCATCGAACCAATTCTCCATCATCATCGCCTATGTACCTAGTACACATCTTTGGAATCATGTAGTCGTACTTGAGTTGTTTTGTGTGTCTCTGATGAAGCCAGATGCATTTGTATTCACGTGATTCATGTTGTATCTTAGCATGTTGTGTCTTAGAATTAGGATGTTTCCATTTTCAGTGTCCATAACCATTTCCTATTGTTCTCGTCACCCGTATGTTAGTTGAATGTTGTTGCAGTATTTCTTAGGAGGTGAATTGAAGAAGTAGGTTGTCATGCCTGTGAGAAAATCTCTGAGGTGAGAGAGTTTGTTGGGAAGTGAGTTATCTTGGAAGGGACTATCATACCAACTATAATACTCTGAGACTTCTGGTCCAGCATGTTGTTGAATCCCAAGGTAAGGGAGGTGTACTAGCTGATGAACTTGTATTAGTGAAGGTGTATCCTCCTCTGGTGGAGCACGCATGTGGGGAATGAGGGTCTGTGGGTTGTGGCCATAAGTGTCTCCTAGGATAAAATATCCTTCCTGTTGTTTTGTGAAAATTCTTTGTTGACCTTGTCAAGCCTCGAATTCCCTTTCCCGATGGAGTTTAGTCCCAGCTTGGCAGTGACCCACTGTTGAGCGTGATGAGAAGTGTGGTCTAAGGCTAGGAGGTTCATGTAAGTTCTGAATGTAGTTGGTGGTTTTAATCCAGTTAAAAGATAAGTATCATTTTTGTATTTAATTATTTGTGTTATTCATGTCTGTGTTTATTGAAATGTATCATGTGTTTCATTGCATGTAGACTTACTGTCAATTCCATTTGAATCTATATGGTAGCAGTAAATCTGTGTTAATTGTTTTAAGATTCATTAAAATGAATGTAATATATATATGTATGTTACGAGAAGTGGTGTTGCCCGACTGGTTGGTGGTTGGGAACGTTACAATTTGGTATCAGAGCCTGGTTTCAACACTCAGCCTGGATAGGCCATGTTAGTGGTTAACAAGACAAATATTTCAGATTGAATTGTTGTTGAAAGGGACAAAATTCTAGGTTCAAAGCATCTTTGGGTGCAAGGAGTACGTCGATAGAGTATTTGACTCAAAAATCTCGAGAGAAACAACTTGACTTTTCTCATAAAGTGGCGCAATGATCTGTTGCAAGGAGTGCACAGATCCGAAAGTTGACTAAGTGTTGAAGCAACCCTCTAAGGAGAAATGGGTTCGAGAAATGAAGCTCAGGATACATAGCTAGAAGAAATATTCAAAGGGGGAGAAACTCTCAATGTTTAATGAGTTAACAACTAGGATTTCTTCAGGAGGAAATGAAGTAGCCCTAGACCATTAGATTTGGAAACGTTGCGAGGAAGTTAGCCATGAGATCTTTTGGAAATCTGCAGAGTAACGAAGTCTATATGTGTCGTCGATCTGAGAGAGGATACATGGTGGAAATATGTGGACTTTAGGTGAAATCGTTCAAGAGAATTTGTGTGTGTTGAGACGAGAACTTATGAAGCCCGAAGCTCCAAAGGGTCGGAGAGACGAAGTGGTGACTCATGATGATGTCACTTGGGTGTGACATGGACCTCTCATATACCTGCCACGTGCCACCACCTATAATGTTTTCAGTTGTACTATGTGGGACAAGAGGTTACATATCATAGTTAATGGTTGGCGGACTGACACTAGTGTTGATCATGAAACATCAAGATCGACGGTCAGGACTAATTGCGGGGACCCAAGTTGCACGGTAGTTAATTCTCCAAGGCGGTTTCGCAATACAAACCATGGTTTCACTAAGGGACTACCTGTCAATGTCGGAAGAGTTGTGGGATGAAAAACAGGTTACTCCAAACCGCGGATGCATTCCCCCCGCAATTTGAAAATCGTTAATTGATGTGAATATTCAATATCTTAGTCCAAGCACACAAGCCGTGGGTCCCAGTGGATGCATGCCACCAGTTGTGAAGTCCGGATACTTGACACTCCAGAAGGATGGTTCATAAGGAATGAACAGAATAACCTTCCTAAGTTTTCTAACACCAAAGTGACATGACATAATGATGTCACCAATGGTGACATGGAAGTGTTCAGAGATTAACAATTTAGGGTGTTGGGGAGGTGCGGATGTCAAATCCTCCAAAGTCCCGAAGCTCCGACGTCTAGGAAATCATATGCCTAAGATTCCATAGTAAGTTCTAGTCATTGGATGTTGGGTAGACGTGGACGGTTGATCCACCCTACTTCACGAGTTCAGTAATCCAGAACTCTGAAGGGATTGCTGTGATGTGATTTGAAAGCTTCCAAAGATGGAGGCCCAACATCCCAAATAAGCGCCTATCGACCTAGCACTTGGCCACAACCCGTGGTCGCATGGGTTGGGTTCTAAGAGAAATGGACTAGTGCCAGAAAATTATTGCAGAACATAGCAGAGCTCAGAAAGAAAATGGAACCTAAAAGTTTTCTTTGAATCAAATTGGTTTATGAATACTAGGGAATTGTTAAGGACTGATGGCCTAACAAATTTCGGTTGACTGCACATTGTGTTTGTAGAGTTAGAGATTGTTAGAACCGATCCAAATTTCCAAAGAGTGCAGAGAATGGAGAAGGCATGAAATGCTTTCATTTCAGAGAATGAAGCTAAAGGAATGGATGTCCATTTGGGAGTTGATGTATCAAACTCCAATGGGCATGGAGAAGAGATAGATAAGGAAGCATACATGATGAAAATCATTTAAATATTGTAGAAAGATGCCCAAACTTACCGAGAATATAACAAAAAGCTCATGAAAGCCAGGGATCAACAAGGATAATTCAACTTAAAGTTGATACAGAGATTGGAAATAATCGAAAAGAAGTTGGATAAGAAGAGTGGCTCAAGCAAAACAGGGAGTCACAAGAGCCCTAAGAAGAAAGAAAGATCAATAAGCTTTACCAGGCATCAACGTCACTTCTCGAAACATTCCAATAAGAGGGCACACCGTAGTTCAAGCCCATCTCCTACCATAAAGCATAGGATATCTGGAGTGGATGACCTGAAGGGAGAAATGAACAAGATTAAGCCTCCTACTTTTGACAAAGAACACAAGAAAGATGAAGATGATGAGACATGGTTGTTGGGCATGAGGAAATATTTCCAGCTGCAGAACTATTCTTCTCATGCAGAGGGAAGAATCGCCATTTACCAAGTTAAAGGAAAGGCATCCATATGGTGGGAGGAGCTTGTGCAAGTACAACACATCAGAGAGAAGAATGTTACAAGGAGGGAATTCAAGAGACATTTTGAAAATAAGTACTAAAATAAGAGGTATCATGACAAGAAAATGAAAGAGTTATTCGAACTCAAGGTGGGAAGTATGTCAATTGATGAGTATGAAAAAAGATTCTTGGAGTTGTTGAAATATGTTCCCTTCATCAAGGACGAGACAATTAATATTCAAAGGTATATGAGTGGGATTCCATCTTCCATCAGTGACAACAACTAGTATGATGACCCAAAAACTATGGAAGAAAATATAAGGATATCAAAATGCTTATATGATCAGCAAAAATAAAATCCTACATTCCAAAAATATTGGGAAGACAAGAAGAAGTTTAACATGGAGCAGAGGAAAAAGGGAAACAAGCCACCATTTTTCAGGAATAGTCCTCAAGGATAGCCAAGTTTTAGAGAGCCCATGAAGGCTGAAGTAGGTGGGAAAATGCCAAGACAACTACCTATGGAATGTTGGGGTTGTAAAGGAAATCATAGGTACAGAGATTGCCCCCACAAAAATGACAAAGTGAGGGTTGTCCACAATGTTCAACAGAAAGAAACAATGGAGGACATGGGCAAAAGTGTACCAAGGATCTACGCAGCCCTCGACAACAAGCAAACATAATATATATCACATATGATTGAATTAGAAGGTATGATCAACAACCAACCCATTATTATTTTAATTGATTCAGGAGCAAGTCATAGTTACATAAATCCTAGAATGGTGGAAAGTTTACATTTGTCAAGAAACAAGCATGGAAATTCTTGGTTAGTGCAGCTGGCTATAGGAGCCAAGAGAAGGGTTGTTGAGTTGGTTAAGTCATGTCCAGTGGACATGAATGGATTAAGCACAGGGACTGAATTGAACATATTACCTTTGGGTTCCTATGACTGTCTAATTGGGATGGATTGGTTGGACCCACAACATGCCATATTAGACTATCATAACAATGCATTCACTTTCCTCGATGAGGAAGGAAACCCAAGGAATGTCCAAGGAATTCCCAGAGCAGTTTCTATCAGAGAAATCTAAGAAAAGAAACTGAAGAAGTGCTATAGGAAAGGCTGTCAATTATTTGTATCTCATATGGAAGAAGCACCTAAGGATAAGGTGTCAAATATTGAATACCATGCAGTATTAAAATATTTTAAATATGTATTCAAGGAGGTACCGAGACTACCCCCAAAGAGAGATATTGACTTCTCTATAAACTTGATGTCTAGAGAAGCTCCAGTGTCAAAAACGCCTTACATAATGAGTACACCAGAAATGAAAGAACTACAATTGCAGCTTGAATAAATTATGAAGAAGGGGTATATATTCCCAGGTGTGTCACCTTGGGGTGCCTCGGTCTTGTTCATGAAAAAGAAATATGGAAAATTGATATTGTGCATCAATTTCAGACAGTTGAACAAGGTGACTATTAAGAACAAGTATCCTTTGTCAAGGATCGATGATCTCTTTGATCAATTGAAGGATGCCAAGATATTTTCAAAAAAATATCTCAGGGAAGGGTACCACCAGGTAAGGATAAAAGATGAAGACATCAAGAAGACTGCATTTAGAAAAAGGTATGGTCATTATCAATTCACAGTGGTACAATTTGGGTTATCAAATGAACCCAATGTTTTCATGTGCCTAATGAATGGTGTATTCAGAGAATATCTAGACAAGTTTGTCGTAGTCTTTTTGGATGAAATCCTGGTGTATTCCAAGTCAAAGGAAGAGCATGAACATCATCTGAAGATGGTGTTGCACATGATAAGAGAGCACCAAATGTATGCCAAATTGAGCAAGTGCTCATTTTATCAAAAGAAGATCCATTACTTGGGACATATCATTTCAAAAGATGGGATAGTCATGGATCCTGAGAAGATAGAAGCCATAAGAGAATGGTCAGTTGCAAAGAATGTGACAAAAGTCAGATCCTTTATGGGTGTAGTTGGCTATTATAGAAGGTTCATTGCAGGATTCTCAAGGATAGCTCACCCCTTCATTTCCTTGAAAAGGAAGGATAATAAATTTCAATGGATAGAAGAATGTGAGAGAAGATTCCAACAATTGAAGCAACTGTTAACCAGTTCTCTTATCCTGAGGATTGCAGACCCAAATGAAGATTTTGTAGTGTGTATAAACGCATGCAAAGAAGGACTCGGAGGAGTCCTTAGTCATAATGGGTTTTTAATATGTTATGATTCCAGGAAATAGAAGGATCATGAAAATAAATATGCAACTCATGGTTTGGAGTTGGAAACCATAGTGCATTCTCTGAGGAAATGGAGTCACTACCTCATGGGAAGCAGGTTCAAACTGAGAACAAACCATAATGGTCTGAATTATTTGTTTGATCAACCAACCTTCAATGTTAGGCAGAGTAGATGGTTGGAATTCCTTTATGAGTATGACTTTGATATCAAGCATATCAAAGGAAAGGAGAACAAAGTGGTTGATGCACTCAGCAGAAGAGTGCATGAACTACATGCTACGACCATTAGCATGTATCAAACTGATATTAAAGTAATAATTTTGGAAGATGCAAATGCATATTTGCAGTACCTGGAATTGGTGGAAAAGATACAACAAGGTAAGATGCTACCGAAAGTGGAATATTATAAATTGGAATATGATGGAACACTCTTGTACAAAAACATAATTTATGTACCTAATTTCGAGGAGTTGATAATTATGATCTTGAAAGAAATGCATAATGTTCCTTATGATGGGCACCTTGGATACCAAAAAATAGTGGCAACAGTCGAGAGCCATTACTTTTGGCAAGGCATGAAGAAGTAAATTGAAAAATACATCACCAGATTTATGTAGTGTCAGAAGGTTAAAGTTGAACATAGGCACCCAACAGGGTTGCTACATCCTTTACCCATTCCTAAGTGGAAGTGGGAAGTGGTGACAATGGATTTCATCACATGATTTCCAGCAACCGGCAAGAAACATGATTCCATCATGGTGGTGGTGGATAAGCTTACGAAAGTTGCCCATTTTATTCCATTGAAGACTAATCACAAGGAAACTAATGTTGTCGATACCTATATGAAGGAAGTAGCACGATTGCACGATATTACCAAGATAATTGTGTCTAACAGAGACCTGAAATTCACCTCAACATTCTGGAAAGGGTTATTCAAAGGGTTCGGAACGAATCTAAACTTTAGCACAACTTATCAACCTGAGTCAGAGGGAAAAAACATAAAGAGTAAACCAAGTGATAGAAGATATGTTAAGGATGTATGTGATGGAAAAAACATCTAAATGGGAAGATTATCTACACTTGGTAGAATTTGCCTACAACAATGGGTATCAATCATCCCTAAAGATGATCTCGTTTGAATTACTTTATCGTATAAATTGCAACACCCCAGTAAGATGGGATAACCGAGCTGATAGGACAGTGGTTGGACCAAAGTTTCTTAAAGAAATAGAAGAACAAATGCTGAAGATTAAGCTTAATTTGAAGGTTGCCCAAGACAGGAAGAAAAGTTATGTTGATAAGAACAGGACCCACATGGAGTTTAAAGTGGGTGATCATGTTTTCTTGAAAGTGAAAACCAACAGAAGTTCCCTGAAGTTGGGAAAATGTTCCAAGTTGGCAGCCAGATATTGTGGGCCATTTGAAATCCTAGAAAGGATTGGATCGATTGATTATATGGTGTCATTTCCTACATCAATGATTGTACACAATGTGTTTCATGTTTCATTTCTTAAGAAGTATATACCTGATCCTAATCATGTGATTGATTGGAATGTGATTTTGGTGGAGCAAGAAGGCATCTTGCAGGTGCATCCGGTGCGTATACTTGAACAGAAAATCACGCAGCTTTAGAATTGAGCCATAGGTCTTGTAAAAGTCCAGTGGACCTAGTATGGTCCTGAGGATGCAACATGGGAGCATGAAGATTCTATGCGAGCAGAGTACCTGCATATTTTGGAAGATTTTGGAAATCTTGTTGTTGTTGTGTAAATACGTTGCACTGAGGACAGTGCAAAAATAAGGGGAGGGGATTGTAATGCCCTAAGGCCGAGCCCCTGCTGAATTGTAATTATGTTTATAGGCTATTATGCCAAGTGGTTATAATTTGAGAGACTTATGTGTTTATTAGGCTGGTGAGCCAAATGCCAAGGCCAGTGAGCGTGGTTTTGTATATGTAAGTACTCGCATCATTAATAAAATTACATTTTTACGTGTAGGTCGACCATGAAGAAGAGTTGTTGGGGAATAAGCTCCACTAGGTAGGGTAAGGGAGCGAGGCTAAGTGTCTAGGCCTAGGGGCTAAGCTAGAAGGGATTACCTCTCAGGAAATAATATTTTATTATTATTTCCCAAAATCTATGGTTGACGTAAGCCATGTTGTTCTAAGTTCCTGGGAAAAAGGGAACAAGTACTAAGTGGAAATCATGAGGCTTCAGGAAGACATGTGTCAATCTGGGCGCATGAAGTTTATAGTTGAGGAAGCCATTTTGTTGGGGGTTTGCCTCCCATTCGGGTGTTTCCTCCTGTTATCACACTGTTTGTAGCAAGGATAAAAAGACTTGAGCTTTGAAGGGAAAACTGACGTAACTGGAACCAATCCCACCCAATATCACCACAATGGGATGATTCTTTCTATTTAGGGTTGTAAGGCCGAGGGGAGACATCCCCAGTGACCTAGGGTTCTTAGAAGGAAAAGGATTATAGGATATTTCCCCCCTCACAAGTCACCATAAAGAATATAGTCAAGACAAAAGGCCAATAAAATAAAACACCACAAAGAGATACACCTGCCTGAGACAAAGCAACAATAAATTGATAAATGTTGATTAAGGTTGGTTGTCATTGATGTCAACCCTTGAAGAAAGACCCGTAGCACAAAGGTTTGGGTAATGGACCCAATAGTGTTTGATGTAAATATGACTCATTA
>JZKD02S1844276.1:445669-472672 GCA_000966675.3 Picea glauca
TGTACTGTGTATGTGTGTGATTGTTTATTTATTACTACTCATTATTGGATAATAATTCTACATTGATATAACATTTGAAGAAAAAGAATTATAATTACGTTATTACTGATTCACCATCCCTCTCAGTAATCCAACAATATATGCAAGCTTGCTCAATGGGTTAGTATTTCATATAAAATCAGTGACTATCTGATAAATATATAACCAATTTAACAATAAATATTGACGAAGTCAATGCTTATAAAATAACAATGAAATAATGTCACTTCTTCAATAAATGATGGAATAACGTGGAATTCAATGCAATAAATCAATACTTCATTCAATTAATGCATCTAATCATTATTCAATTGCTCATAAAGAAAACGTCTAGCTACACTAATGATTTATAGTTGAATATGACAACAACACTCAGTCAAATAAGGTTAGTTTGTAAGCTAGGGTTAGTGTAGTTAGGATTTCATTCAATGTATTGAGAGTAGTTTTGATCAAATTCACTTCAACGCAAGAGGTATTCAGATCAGTGCCTTAGGGTTAATGGAGTCAAAAGGTGAAGTACACAAAAGCTAAAGGAGGAAATGACTAAGGATTAGAGGGAAAGGCTTTGAAGTGTTGTTGAAACAAGGCCCCAAAGTCAACCCTAGGGGAGAGAAAGTCACTTCAGTGTAGGTGAACTAGGCCTCGTGATCTCTCCTCCTTTCTTAACTCAAATGGAAAACTGGCTAGCTGAAAGATGAATCATAAAACCAAGACTAGAGGGTTTGATGATGAAGTGTGTTGCTACAACAAGGCTCCTTCAGAAAACCCTAGAAAAATCAGCCCAAAGTGTAGTAGAACTAGGCTTAAGGTGTCTCTCTCTTCTAAGATTGTAGATAGTACAACTAGCAATAAATGAAGAGAGAAAGAGAGTGTACCAACGACTAGGCTCTCTTCTTCTTCAATGGCTGAAAATTTCTCCCAAAGGGGACATGAGATAAGGACCCACTTGTGTGCTTGTCACCTAGGGTTTTCTTCAGCAAAATTCATAAACATATGAAAGAAATGAAACTAAAACCATTCATTCAAGAAGTTTTGCAGAAACTTACTTACATATCACCAAGAAACATTAATGCAAACCCTAGTTGTAACACCTTCCTTCAAGAGAAATGCCAAAACATGCCAAAATAATCCTCCTTCAAAAAGTGCACATCATTAAATCAACCAATAACCCAAGATAGGATGCAAATTTCAGACCTCCTTATGGAGTGAGTGAGTTGTGATTAAAAAATGAAGGTGAAAATCCTTCATTTATACAATACCATGACCTAATTTTACATTTTAGGTCATACAAAAGCGGACAGGGCCAAAATACTAAACTCATACTATTTTACATTAGAATGTTAAATTAAAACCATAATTGATTTGAAAAGAAACATCAAGCCCCTCCAAGGGAGGCATTATCCCCTTCTAGGGAAAATGGAGCATCCTGGAGTAAAATGTTATCCCTCCTTGGGATTCTCCATCTTGCCACACGTGCCAATACTGCCCAGTCTGCCTCCCAAGATGTCCATAAGGTTGGATGACATCATGGTCATGATGGGTGACATCCTAGTCCTTCCAAGACCAACGTTCCACTGAAAAAGGGCCAATGCCCCTAGGTCAAGCTCTGTTAGGGTGCCTCTGGTGGAACGTCCTCTTCTTCTCTGGTGCAAAGCCCATGATCCATCTCTATATTGTATCTACCCCTTGATGAAGTATCAACATCCATCTCATTGGCTCTTCAGCCCCATGGATGTCCAAACTGATCATCTCCCCATGTGTATCGGTCCAAATGGTACTTGTTCATTGGGAATGGTCCTGCACATCAAAAGCTACATCCTCCATGGGCTCATCAGTCACAGGTATCATAGTAATTTCAATCATGTTTCATCATCAATATTATTAAAAATATGCATAAAATCCCTAATACATAAGCTAAAATCTAAAAGACGTTACACCAGCTTGCAATATAAGTTTTGGATGCCTTGGAAAAAGAGACAAGGCATCCTATTGGGATAGTATCCACAGAAGAAGGAAAGTTTATGGAAGAGACCTCATCCAAGCCATGTAAGTGGGTGATGTGGTCAGGGGATGTCTAAACATGTGTGTGCAGTGAGGGCCAAGGATGAAAAAATATTACATGTGGGTGCCTTTGTAGAAGGCGAGTTGTACCTGTCACAGATGCATTTTTTCCAAGAACAATCTTTCCTTTTATTCTTCATTCTTTTATTCTTTTATCTTTTATTTCTTTTTGTTCAAGAGCTAATCAGGGGACACTTCCCTAGCATGGTGACCAGTGGTGACAACATTAGCCACAATTATTTTCACAGAAATGAGAAGGTTGCCTCGTGATGATACCCCCCTTTCTCTTAGCCATGCAACCGAGAGTCACTACCCTGGCATGCTAACCAGCTAATGGAAATGTCATACTATTAGATACCCATGGACCTAATAGGATGGCTCATGATGAGAACCCCTGTCCTTTGCTTAGGCATTGTTTTATTATTTTTCCAAGTCCCTCTTGTTTCTTGCTAAGAAGCCTTTTATTGCTTTCTGGGGGATCCCTCGACGAAGCATCTCGAGGTTCTATTTTTAGGATTTTATCTTTTACCACCTTGATTTTACCTTCTGGGCGTTTAGCCCGTTCTTCCCATGAGATACGGTATAGTCTCGAAAATAATTCAACCCAATGTCTGGACAAGTGGAATGGGATAGGTGAGTGGGAAGAAAGATGAAAAAGTGGTGTTGTGATGGGAGCAGATGATGGATTTTCAGAAATTCCCCCTAGTGGAAAACCAAAACCTACAGACACGAGATTTCTAGGGCACCCTGTCAATCCCCCAAAACATGGTCAAGTGAGAAAGTGTAAGATCCAAGCAGTTGTTAGAAGTAAAAGGAATAAAATGAATATGTTCAAAGGTTTTGGTGATCAAAGCGACACATACTAGGATACTTGGACTAATTACCTCATGGATAAAGAACACTTTCTAATACAGGACCAAGCTAATGGTGATGGATGCTACTTCTACTGACAAGAAAAAGATGCTAGAAGAAAGAAAAGGTGGGCCCTCCATGGCCATGCTCAATTCAATCCTTCTCTCGATACTCCATGTATAGGACCTATGTGCCTCAGGACATGATCTCCTAGTTATCCCTAAAAGTGGGGGATAACATCTAGCTCCAACTTGGGGACATGTGCTCACTGTAGAGCACATGAAAACCTCAACATCTTTGGCATAACCTATTGAGTTGCTCAATCTCAATAGAAGTATCAGTAAAAAAATTGGGGTGGTAATGACACCCCAACATACATAGATATATAAGACTGAAATAAAACAATCAATAGTGCATATGTAAAAAAAACTACTTCCCTGTACCAACCTGTTGGCTGGATGTTGGATGTAGTCAAACAACTAGTGAAGCCAATCCAACAATGTCCCGCAATACCTGTCTTTGTGCTTCACCATAGACCAAAATAGTGATAAATCAAGCACAAAAATGACATGGGTTAGAGAATATATCATATCATCGGAAATCACAAACTCTAACTCATGGAGGCAGGTGGGAGGGATAAAATTATGCCAAGTCAGTCTTTGAGGAAAGTACTCAATCCACTTTCGGAAGGGGTCATGAAAATCCAAGGTTTAGAATACTAACTCAAAGGATCGACAAACTAGCTACCTAGGACATCTTCACACTCTGAAGCTCGGGAAGGGATTGAAAAAGATCTATCATATGACTGGAAAACTCTCAAGGGAAAGTTAAAAAACTTAGATGATCGACTCAAATCTCTAGTTTTCAACCAACCCTTGGATTCTTGGGTTTTCTTTAGAGGAAACTCAATATAAAAAATATAATTTCCAGATACACCTTTAATGATATAGAAAGGTAAGGAAATAACCGATTGCTGGAGAAAAAGGTCATGAGAATCCTTCTTTAGGAAAACAATGTTCTTACTCCTATCAAAATCCAAGCACAGTGGTGGTTGATAGTAATTTTCATAGGGTAAATCTAAGTGCTCATAGGAGTATTCATCAAAGGCCTCAAGGTAAGACTGAAAATCATCAGGAAAATACTGTACTTGGTCAACCTTGGGTGTTTGGGGAGCATCGACAGAAATCTCATCTCCTTGTTTCCAGTGGTCAAGAGCTCACTATGATATTTTCAAAGGCAACACTTGGAGATGACTCCTTATGTCATAGATGGGATGTTTATCATAACCAACTGCATCCCACCTATGTCTCCCAACATGTATGAACTCATCAAAATCAACTATCTCAGTATCAGTATCATAACATGGAAGGTTCAAAACATTCATAAGCTCATCCATTTCCTCCTCTTTTCCCAAATCATAAAGTAGACAATTACCGAAATCTTGGAGAGGAGGGTAACTTAATTTTTCTTCTCGTCCAGGAGCTTCGAGGAGTTGGGTATATTTAACATGCATTAATGTATTATCCTCATGAGTTTCCCCTTCATCTTTGGTTGTGCATCAAGGAATATGCTCTTCGTTCGGGGATTCCATTTCTCCATCACTCTCTGAATCATGAAACAAGGTACCATCAAAATCTTGAAAAGGAAAGAAACTAACCTCATTGTGTTGTTGTTGTGCAGGTGGAGAAGGCTTGTAGATCGCTTCATCAAGTGGAAGAGGGCATGTTGATACTTCTTCATCGGGTTCCATCTCCTCAACTGTGTCTTCAACAATCCCTTGCCGATCTGTGGTTTGTTCCCCTTCGTTTTGTAAATCAATAATGAAGTTCTCAAGGGCAAACAAAATCTCCCTATTGAGAGTACCCGAGCTAAAGAGGCATCTTATCTCAGACAAGGATATCTTCTCCTCAATCATTGCAGCCATGTTGTAGGCTTCATCGAGCATCCTTGGGGCTCTCTTATCAAGGGGAAAACTCATATATCCCAAAAGTGCATGAGTAAAGATATGGATAGGGTATTTGTCCTCGGGATGATGTCCTTCAACAATTTGATATAGAATCTTCTCTAATCTATCATGGAAGTATCTGACAATTTCATCCTTAGCGTGCTTTATATGATTGAGTTTCTTTAATAGTACTGGGATGACTTCCAGCTAGATACCCCATCTCTCGAGAAAGTTTTTCTCAAATTGATCCATAGTTGTAATGCTAGCATCAGGGAGGTTATCATACCATTCTTTAGCATTGCAATAAACAGTGGCAGAGAAAAGTTTCATGACCATGTCTTCATCATAATCATCAACAGGGTGGCATAAGAAGAAATTCCATAAATTTTCCATGTCATATTCATCTCTTTCTCTATCACAACCAGTGAATCCAAAGAGAAAATTTCTATATTCAAAGGGCATTTGTTGAGAATACCCTGGGATGTTACTCATATCTAAAGGCTTGTAGTTCTTAGGACCCCATTATGTAGTCGTTTTTGGCTTCCTCATCAGTGGAGTCGCCGGATAGTTTTCTTGAAACTATCAAAAGATAAGGGAAAACACCCAAATTGGAGTCGTGAGGTAATCTTGTAAGATGGAAACTCTAGAGGCAAGGCTTACCGAAAAGTGTCTTCTTGAGGAGAATTAACTCAGTGTTCCCCGCCAATGGCACCAAAATGTTATCACACAGTTTTTAGCAACGATAAAAATACTTGAGGTTTGAAGGGGAAAATGGTGTAACATGAACCAATCCCACCTAGTGTCACCAAAATGGGATGGTTATTTCTATTTAGGGTGGTAAGGCCCAGGGAAGATGTCCCTGGTGACCTAGTGTTCTGAGAAGGTAAAGGATTATAGGATATTCCCCCCCTCACAAGTCACCACCGAGCAGATAGTCTAGCCAAAAGAACAATAAAGTAAAACCCCCGAAAGAGATACACCTGCCTGAGAAAAAGCAACGATAAACTGATATATGCAATCTTTCTCAATGGGTTAGTACTTCATATAAAATCAATGACTATCTGATAAACATATAATCAATTTGACAATAAATATTGACAAAGTCAATGCTTATAAAATAATAATGAAATAATGTCACTTCTTCAATAAATGTTGGAATAACGTGGCATTCAATGCAATAAATCAATACTTCATTCAATTAATGCCTCTAATCATTATTTAATTGCTCATAAAAAAAACGTCTAGCTGCACTAATGATTTATAGCTAAAGATGAAGACAACCCTCAATCAAATAGGGTTAGTTTGTAAGCTAGGGTTAGTGTAGTTAGGGTTTCATTCAATGTATTGAGACTAGTTTTGATCAAATTCACTTCAACGTAAGAGGTATTTAGATCAGTGCCTCAGGGTTAATGGAGTCAAAAGGTGATGTATGCAAAAGATAAAGGAGGCAACGACTAAGGACTAGTGGCAAAGGCTTTGAAGTGTTGTTGAAACAAGGCCCTAAAGTCAAAACCCTAGGGGAGAGAAGGTCACTTCAGTGTAGGTGAAATAGGCCTCTGTGATCTCTCCTCCTTCGTTAACTCAAATGGAAAAATGGGTAGATGAAAGATGAAGCATAAAACCAAGACTACAGGGTTTGAGGATGAAGAGTGTTGCTACAGCAAGTCTCCTTCAGCAAACCCTAGAAAAAATGACCCAAAGTGTAGTAGACCTAAGCTTAAGGCATCTCTCTCTTCTCATCTTGTAGATAGTACGTCTAGCAATAAATGAAGAGAGAAAGAGAGTGTAGCAATAACTAGGCTCTATTCTTCTTCAATGGCTGAAAAGTTCTCTCAAAGGGGACATGAGACAAGGACCTACTTGTGTGCTTGTCACCTAGGGTTTTATTCAACGAAATTCATAAACATATGCAAGAAATGAAAATACAACCATTCATTCAAGAAGTTTTGCAGAAAACTACTTACATATCACCAAGAACATCAATGCAAACCCTAGTTGTAACACCTTCCTTCAAGAGAAATGCCAAAACATGCCAAAATAATCCTCCTTCAACAAGTGCGCATCATTAAATCAACCAATAACCCAAGATAGGGTGCAAATTTCAGACCTTCTTATGGAGTGAGTGAGTTGTGATTACAAAATGAAGGTTAAAATCCTTCATTTATACAATACCATGAACTAATTTTACATTTTAGGTCATAAAAGGACGACAGGGCCAAAATACCAAAATCATATTGTTTTACATTAGAATGTTAAATGAAAACCCTAATTGAACTGAAAAGAAACATCAAGCCCCTCCAAGGGAGGTGTTAGCCCCTTCTAAGTAACATGGAGCATCCTGGAGCAAAACATTAGCCCTTCTTGGGCTTCTCTAGCCTACCACACATGTCAATAATACCCAATCTACCTCCCAAGACGTGCATAAGGCTGGATGATGTCATGGTCATGATGGGTGACGTCCTAGGCCTTCCAAGGCCAACTTTCCACTGAAAAAGGGCTAGTGCCCCTAGGTCAAGCTCTGCCAGGGTGCCTCTGGTGGAATGCCCTCTTCTCCGGTGAAAATCCCCTGATCCATCTCTATCCTATCTCTTCCCCCTGATGGGGTCTCAACATCCATCTAATGGGATCTTCATCCCCATGGAGGTATGAACTGATCATCTTCCCATGTGTACAGGTCCAAATAGTACCTTTCCGTCGGGCATGGTCCTGCACATCAAAATCTATGCCCACCATGGGCTCATAAGTCACAGGGATCATAGAAATGTCAATCACGTTTCATCATCAATATTATTAAACATATGCATAAAATCCCTAATACATCAGCTAAAAGATCAAAGACATTACACCAGCCTACAATACAAGTTTTGGAAGAAGAGATAAGGCGTCTTATTGGGATAGTGTCCATAGAATAAGAAAAGTTCCCAGAAGAGACCTCATCCAAGCAATGTAAGTGGGTGATGTTTTGAGGGAATGTCCAAACATGTGGGTGCAGTGAGGGCCAAGGATGCAAAAAATTTACGTGTGGGTGCCTTTGTAGAAGGCGAGTTGTACCTATCATGGATGCATTTTTTCCAAGCCCATTCTTGCATTTTATTCTTCATTCTTTTATTCTTTTATCTTTTATTTCTCTTTATTCAAGATCTAATCAGGGGACACTTCCCTGGCTTGGTGACCAGTGGTGACAACATTACCCACAAGTATTTTCACAGAAATTAGAAGGTTGCCTCGTGATGAGACCCCCTTTCTCTTGGCCATGCAACCAAGAGTCATTTCCCTGGCATGGTAACCAGCTAATGGAAATGTCATATTGTTATATACCCATGGACCGAATAGGATGGCTTGTGATGAGACCCCCTATCCTCTGGTTAGGCCTTGTTTTATTATTTTTTTGGGTCCCTCTTATTTCTTGCTGAGAATTCTTTTATTGCTTTATCAGGGATCCCTAGGAGAAGCATCTCGAGGTTTTATTTTTAGGATTTTATCTTTTACGAGCTTTCTTTTACCTTCTGGGCCTTTAGGCCCTTCTTCCCACGAGATAAGGTGTAGTCTCTAAAATAAGTCAACCCAATTTGTGGACAAGTGGAGTGGGATAGGTGAGCGGGAAGCAAGATCAAAAAATGGTGTTGTGATGGGAGTGGACGATGGATTTTCGGAAATTCCCCCCAGTGGCAAACCAAAACCTATAGACAGAGGCTGGCGAGGGCACCCTGTCAATTCCCCAAAACATGGTCAAGTGAGAAAGTGTAAGATCCAAGCAGTTGTTAGAAGTAAAATGAATCAAATGCATATGTTCAAAGTTTTTGGTGATCAAAGTGACACATACCATGATACCTGGACTAATTACCTCATGGAGCAAGAACCCTTTCTAATACAGGACCAAGATGATGGTGATGGATGTTGTTGTTGCTGACAAGACAAAGATTCTTGAAGAGAGAAAAGGTGGGCCCTCCAGGGCCTCTCTCCAGTCAATCCTGCTCTCGGTACTCCATGTCTAGGACCCGTGGGCCTCGAGACATGATCTCCTAGTTATCCCTAAAAGTGGGGGATAACACTTCCCATCCTTGTGTCTCGACGAGTTTTGAGTTTCCTCATAGCCCTTATTTTTCTCTAGAGGTATGTCACCTTTTGGATTGACTAGGGATTCACACATTGAACCAGTTCTCCATCATCATCACCTTTGTACCTAGAACACACCTTTGGAATCTTTCAGTCATACTTGAGTTGTTTTGTGTGTCTCCGGTGAAGCCGAACGCATTTGTATTTGTGTGAGATGTGTTGTGTCTTAGTGTTAGGTCGTTACCATTTTCGATGTCCATAATCGTTTCCTATTGCTTTCATCACCCATATGTTAGTTGGATGTTGCTGCAGTATTTCTTAGGAGATGAATTAAAGAAGTATGTTGTCAGGCCTGTGAGAAACTCTCTAAGGTGAAAGAGTTTGTTGGGAAGTGAATTCACCTAGAAGGAAGTCCCGTAGAAGCTACAATACTCTGAGACTATTGGTCGAGCCTATTTTTGAAGCCCAAGGTAAGGGAGGTGTACTAGTCGATGGACTTGTACTAGTGAAGGTGTACTCTCCTGGGGTGGATCAGGCATGTGGGGAATGAGGGTATGTGGGTTGTGGGCATAAGTGGATCCTGGGATAAAAGATCCTTCGTGTTGTTTTGTGCAACTTACTTGTTGTCCATGCCAAGCCTAGAATTCCCTTGCCCGGTGGAGTTTAGTCCCAGCTCAGGGGTGACTCGCTACTGAGCGTGATGAGTAGTGTGGTCTAAGGTTGGGAGGTTCATGGAAGTTCTGCATACAGTTGGTGGTTTTACTCCAGTTAAAAGATAAGTATCATTTCTTTGCTTAATTATGTATGTTATGCATGTATTTGTTTCTTGAAATGTGTCATGTGTTTCATTGCATGTGGACTTACTGTCACTTCCATTTGAATTTATATGGTAGCAGTAACTCTATGTTAATTGTTTTAAGATTCATTAAAATGCATGTCATATATATATGTATGTTCCAAGAAGTGGTGTTGCTCGGCTTGTTGGTGGCTGGAGATGTTACATATGATAAAATATGTGTACAACAAATTGGATGGAGAATGCATATGATTAATATATCTTGTGATTCCTTTAGAGATTACTCCTCAAGGTCCCTTTTGTTTTCTTCTCACCGAGAACCMTATCTATTGCATTCTYRAACTTCTTCTTAGGGGTTAGATCCTTCTYGAGGATTGGTTTTTAATGTGRTTAAGGAATCTCTTCCTTCGAAAGAGARGAGGAAGCATCGAATCACACATAGGAAAATGCCTCTCATGAAKTTTTCCAAGGTTGTCAAAGACTCATTTCTAGGGTCCTTAGAGTGGGATCAACCCCAAAGGAAGCCCTCCCATGAAAATCATGTCTTTGAACATGAAGGGCTTGGGGAGTGAAAAAAAACTCTCCTTAAAGAGGTTTGTCTTGCTGGACCGACTAGATATTGTGCTTATACAAGAAACTATGGGGAAATGTGATCCTATATTTTTTTATTTAAACAAAATGCTCTTGGTTTGAGTTTTCACTTGGTTGGATTCAATTGGATCTTCATGAGGGCTCCTTATGGGTATTTTTCCAAATTGTATGATCCTCATGCAGATAGAGAGGCCTTCCTAGGTTGGGTCTTCACTCGGTTGGATTCAATTGGATCTTCACGAGGGCTCATTACGGGTATTTTGCCAAATTGTATGAGCCTCATGCCGATAGAGAGGCCTTCTAGAACCACCTTTTTCTCTTGGGTTTCTTCACTCTAAGAATCTAATTGTCTGAGGGGATTTTAACTTTACTGAGCCAAGAAGAAATTTGGGGGAGTCTAATGGGGAAGACAATTTGGCTCAACACTTCGTAGATAACTTGGAGCATCCCAAGTTTGTTTATGTCAAACCTGCCTTTCTTAATCTGACCTAGAGTAATAATCGAGGTGGCATAGATGGGTTTCTTAAGATAATTGGTTGGGTTTCAGTCCATCATTCTCTGCTATTGGATATTGGAGTTTATCATTCTTGGGTTGGTGAGTTTTGTTTCTCTAACTAATTTCCTCTCTACTTAGAATTGGATCAGTCGAGAGGGTATCCATTCAAGTACAACCTGTCTTGGTTAAAAGTGGAGGATTTTCGGAACTTGATTCATGAACATTGGAAACCATATCAAGTGGAAATCAATGACTCAGCTAGTCAACAGTTTGTTTATGCTCTTCATTTGTTAAAAGAAAAGGTTGTGAGCTAGACTGCCGCTCAAACAAAGGAGACTGATAAGGATCTTAGAAGTATCAAATTAGATTTGGAACAAATTTTTAAAGTTGATGAGGTTGTTCAAAGGGATTTATTGAAAGTGGAAAAAGGCCAATCGTGGGATAAAATTCTGGTGGAACATGAAAAGACATGGATACTAAAAAACCACTCTTTTTGGCTTGATGTTGGCTTGAGGTTGGGGACTGTTAAATATAATGTAACCTCAACTGGCTGACTGTACAATGCCAGCTGTCCTGGCCAGTTGTACTTTCTATTCTTGTTTTTCTTGAGCCTGTTTAGCACATCTATTTCCCTTTGCATACTGACTTCTTCACATCTTCTTCATGTACTCGTTTTGTACTCTTCCTCTTACATTCTAATATACTATTTTCTGTCCTATTCTTTCTCTCTGCATTTCTTGCTTCACAATTTATCAGGGACCATAATATCAAAATTTTCATAAATATGCAAACTATCAGAAGAATTTAAATACCATATGGAAACAAAACGACATGAATGGGAATAAGGTTTGGGTTTTGGGAATAAGGTTTGGGTTTTTTTCTAGGTTGGCCACTTTAGGGAAGAAAACCCTTTTCAAGGAACAAAACAATATCGAAATGGAGGAATTTCTAAAGTTGATTTCCTTTTTCCGAAGACATGTCGAAGCCGATGAAAATCGGGACCTATATCATGAGATCTCTATGGATGAGCTCTAGATTTTGATCTCTTCTTTCAAAAGAGAGAAATTCCATAGGCCAAATGGATGGACAACAAAGTTCTTTGAATAGTTTTTTGATATTTTGGGGGATTATTTGCTTAATAAGTTTGGCTATTTGGTAATATTTTTGGTAGTATAAATTCGAATTTCATTGTCATTATACCTAAGATGTATTGTCCTTCATATTTTAATGATTTTTTCCAATTGCATTACGAACTATTTGCATAAAATCATTGCTTAAATTATTTCTATTCATCTCAATCTGGACTTATCCAACATCATTTTCTCATAACAATTTGGGTTTGTTAAAGGTAGGCTTATTCATGAAGCCATTGGTTCAACACAGTAAGGTATTCACACTATAAAAAACTTAGAAACACCCTATTTCAGTTATTAAAATTGATTTATCCAAGGCCTGTGTCTCACATTGTTTCTTCTGCATGTTGGTTTCAATATCCCTTTGGTAAAATGGATTATGTCCTAGGTATTGTTTTTTTAAGTCTTCTCAAGGACTTTGACAGGGGTGTCATCTATGACCTTGTCTTTTCTTACTAGTAGTTGATGGGCTTAGTACGGCTACAGTTGTTTACTTCTGTGCAGAAATTTTAAAAAATATTCTGGATCTTTTTTGTGAGTCTATGGAATGGTTATAAACAAAAACGAGTTTACAATTTATTTTCATAAGTTGGAGGAGGATCACATACTTCCTTTGTCCACACTTTTCTCCTTTCCTTCACATGGTTTGCAAGATGGAGTCAAGTACCTAGGTTTTAAGTTTAAGCCTAACAATTATGGTATTGAAGATTGGAAATGGATCCTCTCCTGGATTGATAGGAAAAACAATAACAATTTCTAGTGTAATAGGTGGATTTCATTGAGAGGAAGGGTAAAAATTATCAAATGAGTGATTCTATCCATACTCATGTATTGACATCTATTGGCACTTATCTCGAAAGGTATCCTCTATGAGGAAATTGTGTTTCAATTAGTCGTGGAAGGACAACACAGATTATCTAAGATCGCACTTGGTAAATATGAAAGGATTGTCCAGACTAAAGATATAGGGAGGTTGGGGTATGGAAGACCTTTCAGTCATTGGTAGGGATCTGGATGCAAATTCATTATGGGTATTCTTGACCCAATATAGTCTATGGAGACATAATCTAATCGATACGTATATTTTTCCTCACACCATTTTGGATTGGATCAAAAGGCCATAGAAACCAATACATAATGTTTCCAATGAGTATTAGGCGCTTACTCTTGTGTTTATGATTCTTGGTCAATTATTGGCATGGAAGGTGGCTACTAGTACTCATATCCAGGTCAGTAGGGAGGAAATTGTGGGTTGTAGTGATAATATCTTTCTTCAAGATGGAATGGTCGCAGGAAATTGAATGATGTACTTTAAATCAAATTGGAGACTATGATAGCACGATAGCTTAGGGACAAGGTTTCATTTTATAGGTGATATTGAATCTTGAAGCTCATTGGCATCAATCCTAGTTTCCTTTTATTTATGAATTGAAGTGAACCCATGCTCGTTTAGTGAAGGCCGATGATTAACTAGTTTCAATGATAACAAGTTAGGGGGACACTATCATGGCTAATCATGGATATCAGACCATGTTGTTGGTAGGTGATTTTAAATATCTACAATGGTATGAGAAGCTCTGAAAGATCAAGGGACCAAAAAAAATCTTGTTTTTTTGGCTTGTACTTAAAGGTGTGTACTAGATTATGGGATTCATCATTTTAGAAAATTAGAATTGGCCAGCTCTTGGACATAACTTAAAATCTATTTCCACTCGTTTTAATTACATCAGCTATAAGCATGTCTACATGAAACTTAACATCACTATTGACTGCTTTTCAAAGGAATCCCTCTATTCGACTGAAAGCCATATGATAGAACTTAGAAAAAGAGTTCTCTAATGGTGAGAGGATCTCCCATAAGGAAGGAAACTATATAGACATGTAATCTATGTTGTTAAGTGTTTGAGATATTAATGGTTTTCTTTTTGTCATGTAATTGGTGTGTAAATTTTGTTGAAAAGTCTTGGGTAGCTAAAGGGGCTAATTGGATGGTTTTCATTGTAGATACAAATTCAAATAAGCTTTTTTTCTTCCAACAAGATTTTTTTTGTTCACATAGAAGCACTTTAGCATCAAAGTATAGACTACTCTTTAATAATTTTTTTGTTATTTATATTTTTCAAATGTTGCCAACTCCATATTAAAAAATGAATTATACTTTTAATAATTTTTTTGTTATTTAAATTTTTCAAATGTTGCCAACTCCATATTAAAAAAGGAATTATACTTTTAGGTCATACTAGGAAGTAGAAACCACTTATTGATGAAATAAGATTTATTTATTTATTTTCAATTACTTTATATTTCTACATATAAAGTTGATTTATAATTACTTTACTTATCTTGAACATTGAAATGTTTTATTTATGGAAGGCATTGCCATGTTTCTTTTTAATATGTTTTTGATATTTTTTTAAAATCCTACATAACAATTCCATCAAATTCAAAACAACCAGCCATATAAAATTAAACAATATAGAATTATACTTCCACGTTACCTAATTACACAACAGTGTTTTTAATAGGTTTTTTCATAACCACTACATTCTGGACTTTTGGGGGGATAGTGAGAGGTTAGGCAACCGAAATTGCTAGTGAGTAGCTTCCAAAATGCTCCTTTTCCTTTAATTGATAGAATTTGTTGGGGACTCACTACGAAAATGTAAGGAAAATAGAGAGTATTGAGATTGACTTAGTACATAATGTTTTCAATCAATGGGGGAACTTATTCTTGTGTTTCGATTCTTTTTCAATTCTTGGCATAGAAGGTGGCTACTAGTGTTGATATCCAAGTTGACAAGGATGCAATTGTCGCTTCTAGTGATTGTATCTTTCTTTTGCATGGATGGACTCGTCTCATTTCTTTAGGAAATTGGATGATGTAATTTAAATCGAATTGGAGACCTTGCTAGTAGTTTTAGTTTGGCGAATTGGTTGGATTTAAGAGGTGACATTTAATCTTCTCATTGTCATCAATATTTGTCTCGTTTTATTTATGAATTGAAGAAGACCCATGTTTGTTTAGTGGAGGTTGATGATGAACTAGTTTGGGATGATAATAAGAGAGGGGGACTCTATACAACCATGTTTGGATATCAAGCCATGTTTTCAGTGGGCAATTTTGAAGATGTGGTGATATGAAAATATTTGGAAGGTCAAGGAACCACCACAAACAATATTGTTTTTTTGTTTTTACTTAAAGGCCTATACTAGATGAGTGAATTCATCCTTTTAGAAAATTTGGATTTTCTAGCAGTTGGACCAAACTTAAAATTTATTTTTGGTCTTTTTCATGGTATTAACTATAGGCATGTCTACAATGAACATAAAATAATTTCTGACTCCTTGTCAAAGGAATCCCTCTATTTGGTTGATAATTATACGATATAGGAAGAGTTCTCTAGTGGTGAGAGGATCTCCCATAAAAAAGACAATTATCTAGATTTGTATAATTTTCTTTTGTTAAGCTTTTGAGTTATTACTGGTTTTTTTTTGGCATGTAATTGGTGGGTAAATTTTGTCTAAAACTCATGGCTAGTCAAAGAGGCTCATGGGCGGGTTGTTATTGTATATACAAATTTAAACAATATTTTTTCCTTCAAACAATATTTTTTTGTTATTCACATAGAAGTCCTTTAGTGCCTAAGGATTGGAACTATTTTTCTCTGGAAGTTAAGTTTTTTTTCAAGTATATATATATATATAAAGTTGAGATTGAAATATTTATTGAACTTGGACATTGAAATATTTTATTTATAACCCACATATATAAAAAAAATTATTAATATTTTTTAAATGTTTCCAACTCCATGTTAATGATGGAAGGAATTACACTTTTCCTTTATAATAAAAAGTAGATATCACTTATTAACTTAATAAGATTTTTTTTTTAATTTCAATTACTTTATATGTCTATATAAAAATTTGATATAGAATCACTTTATATCTATATCCTTTTAAAAAATCTGGATTTCCTAGCCCTTGAAGAACACTTTAAATCAATTTATGCTTTGTTTCATAATATCAACTATAGGCATGTCTACAACGGACATAACATCACCGTTGACTCCTTGGATTCCATTGGATCTTCATGAGGGCTCAATATGAGTCCTTCACCAAATTGTACGCTTACAAATTGTTTCTATTTGCCTTCATGCCTCTGCATTGAGATTGCTTGTAAAGATATAGATTGGTCCATCCTCCTGCCCAACGTTTATGGGACTTAAGTCGATAGAGGGGCCTACCTTCTGGAACCACTTTTTTTCTCTTAGGTTTCTTCACTTTAATAATGTAATCCTCGGAGGGGATTTGAACTTTACTCTCACCACAGACTTTATCAATAAAAGAAATTGGTTGATATAATGATGAAGTAAACATAAATTTATAATAACAATATTTATGAGACAATTATTCACAATAAGTTCCTTGAAACAACTTCAAAATGACCAAGAATAATCAATCATTAACACCATAATACTAGCATTTATTAGAAGCAAACAAGGCAATGCATTAATCAACTTTTTCAATTTCTTTTAGAATCTTTTAATGCTGCAAAGTATGGTTGTAGCTTACTTTAGTAACACCAACAATAATGTTAGTAGGTTATGCTATTCTAATGTTAGAGGTGGTTAGTAGAGTTCTTAAAGTGTAGGTTTTGATGGTTGCTTTATTCAATAACTCAATAAGAAGTCTTAGATTAGTTCATTTTATGGAAAATAGAGTCTATTAAGTGGCAAAAAATGTTGAAGGAAACAAATGATAGTAGGAGAGCCAAAGACAAGAGAGACTGATAGTTGAAGTGTTGGTAAGCCAAGGCTTCAACCACCACACCCTAGGAGGAAATAACTACTAAGGTGTAGGTAACCCTAGGCCTTGGTAAATTTTCCTCCCTCTTTAACTCAAATATGGAGCAATAAGTTCTATGGTGTTGTAACGGCAAGGAACTTAGCAATAGCTTCATGGAAATCGACTTCTTCGCAAAATCTAGTAGGTAAAAACTCTTAAAGCTAGGACAATAACATGTGCTAGACTTCCTAGGTTTTTAAGAAAGTAATTTCATAATCTCAATGTAAATAGAAGATAAACATGGGTATAACCATTCATTGAAGAAGAATTTCAGAAATTTCGCTTACATTCATCAAGAATGATCAAGCATAAACGCTAGTTGAACACTTCCACCAAGAAAATTGCCAAAATAGTCCAATATTAGCCTCCTCCAATGAGTGCACACTAAATGTCATTCATAAAACCTTAAGTAGGGCGCATATTTCAAACCTCACTAAGAGTGAGTGAAGGATGATGAAAAATACAAGGGTTAAAACCCTTATTTATACAATATCATGAACATAGTTAGGTCAAAAAGGTTGACACGGTGAGTTACATGTAATATCGAGTTTTTACATTAAATGACATAAGAAAACCCTAACTAAATATCAAAGTATGACATCATGCCATTTTAGGGTGACATTATGCCTTCTTAGGGAAATGTTGGCCTTCAGGAGAAAAACGTTAGGCCTTCTTGGGGCTCTGGATCCTCCCACACATGCCACTTGGCACACAACTGCCTCCAAAGTGTCCAAAATGATGGGTGACATCATGGGTCACATGGGTGACATCATGGAACTTCCAAGGCCTACATCATGGTGATAAGGGAAAGACCCCCATGGGTCTAGTCCTGCAAGGTTGTCCCTAGTGGAACATCTTCCTCTCTCTCTGGTGAAAAACTATGATCTGTCTTTTCCCCTCGCTCGGGTCTCAAGATTCATTTGGTGGGATTTTCTCGCTATGGAGGTCTGAATTAATCATATTCCCATGTGTACATGTCCATTGAGTGTAGCCCTGCAACATCAACAAGTACGTCCTCCATGGGCTCACAAGTCATGGGGATCATAGCAATGCCAATCACATCTAATAATCAATTTATTCAAACATGTGCATGAAACCCCTTTTCCAAGAAAAGTGCTCAAATACATTATGCTATTCTACAAGCCAGGTCTGGAGGGGACACTAGGATGTCCTATTGGGATAGTGCCCATTGGATGTGGGATGTTTGTGGGTGAAGAACATATAGGCCATGTAAGTGGGTAAGGTGGTAAGATATGTTTGAGCAATGGGTACAATGATGACAAGGAAATGTCTGGCTTACCTATGGGTGCCTCTCAAGAGGGTGAGTTGCACCTTGTCATGGATGCAAATGTTTCCAAGCCCATTCATGACTTTTATATTTTTATCTTATTTCTTTTTCATTCAAGATACTAGTTAGGGGACATTATCCTGGCTTGGTGACCAATGGTGACAATGTTACCCACAGGCACTTCATGGAAATGATAAGGTTGGATCGTGATGGGACCCCCTTTCTCTTGGATATGCCATCAAGAGCCACTACCCTGGTGTAGTGACCAACTGAATGGTAGTTTCATACCACTACAGGCCCATGGACCTAATAGGCTAGCTCATGATGAGACCCCATATCCTCAAACTAGGTCTTGATTTTATTATTTTTTGTGGGTCCTTATGTTTCTTGTTGAGAATACTTTTATTGCTTTCTCGAGGATCCCTAGGAAAATCATCTGAAGTTTTCATTCCTTTGGATTTTATCTTTTTCCAACTACTTTTACCCTCTTGGCCTTTATCCCCTTCTTCCCAAAAGGTAAGGTACAACCCTTTACTAGCTTGGCAAACCTAATGTCTCGACTAGTCTATGGGATGGATGAGAGGGAAAAATATGAAAAGTGGTAAGTATGGTGCGAGCTAACAATGAAATTTCATGAAATCTCACTAGTGGAAACTCAAACCCTATTGGAACCATATTACTAGGGAATCCTATCATTCCCCCCAGGTGTGGTTAAGTTGAAAGGAATAAGGTCCAATCACATGTTAGAATTAAAAAGAATTGAATGCACATATTCAAATGTTTTGAGAATCAGAGTCACACCTACCATGATACCCAGACTCATTACCTCATGGAGAAAGACCCATTGTTATTGAAGGACTAGGCCGATGGGATGGATGTTTCTTCTACTGACAAGGTGGAGGCACTGAAGAAGAAAAGGATGGGCCATCCAAGGACAAGCTCAAGTCGATCTAGCTCGCGGTACTCCATGTCTACGACCTATGGGCCTTGAGACATAATATCCTTATTTATCCCTAGGGTAGGGGATAACATATGGCTCCAACGTGGGGACATGTCTTCACCATAGAGCACATGAAAACATCAACATCTCTGGCATAACCTGTGACCTGTTTGATCTTAACAAAAGACTATTAGGAATCATTTTGTATGGTGATATCACCCCCGAATCCTATATGGTACAAAAAATGAAAGCAATCATACAAATGGAAATGCAACTACTCTAGCATGAAATGAAAATGGTATATACAATGAATAAAAATTACTACCTACTTACCTCTACTTACATGTTGGTTGAATGCTAGGTGTAGTCAAATAACCAATGCAACCATCCTAGCAATGTATCCCCATTCTTACCTTTGTGCTTCATCATAAACCAAAGCAGTGATAAGTTAAGCACAAAAATAACATGAGTTGGAAAATGTATTGTATCATTGGAAATCATAAGGTCTAGCTCATGGAGGTGGATGGGAGGTAAAAAGTGGTGCCAAGTCATAATGTCAGTAAAGTGCTCAATCCATATCTGAAAGGGATCATGAAAAGTCAAAGGTTCAAAAGACTAGCTGAAAGATTATGAATTCTCACTACGTAAGATGTCTTCACAATCTGAGGCCTGGGAAGGGATCAACAAGAACCGAAAGGATGACTGACAATTCCTCAAGGGGGAGCTGGAAGATTGTGATAATAATCTTCTTCTTAAGGTACCCAACCTTCCCCTAAAAAAGAAAGGAGGCCTTGTCCTACAAAAGACTTGGGATAAGGGACATGTTTCCAAACCATACCCTCAGTGACATATCAAGGTAAAGTAATCAAAGGGAGGCGGGAAATCGTATCACAAGTATCCTGCTTCAGGCAAGCAACTTACTCACTCTCATCAGGATCTGATCAAAACAATGGTTGATAATTTTCTTCATAGAATAAATCCAAATGCTCAGAGGGGTAATCATAAAAATCCTCAAGGTATGACCAAAAATCATTAGGAGAATATAGGACTAGGTCATCCCTCGATGTTTTAAAAGTATCTATAATTATATAATTTCCTAGTTGCTAGCTGTGAAAATTAGTAACCTCATAAAATTGTTGCAAATAAAACCTCTAGAAATGAACTTCAGTGTCATAAATGGGATCCTTATTAGAACCGATCACATCCCAATTATTCCCTCCAACACATGAAATCATCAATATCATCAACTATGTCACTATATATATCATAACATGAAGGATTCAAAGAATTCAAGGGCTCAACCATCTCCTCTTCACTTCCCAAATCATAAATTAAATAATCATCAAATTTTTTGAAAGGAAGGTAACTTACTGTGTTTGTTTCTTCTTGTGTAAGAGATTTGAGAACTTGGGTGTCTTTATTGAGTGAAATAGCATGCCTCATCGTTTCATCCTCATGGCTTGATCTTTCAACTATACAACAAGGAGGATCTATCTCACCCGAGGATTCGATTTCTCCTTCACTCTTTGAATCATAAAACAAATTATTATCAAAATCCTGAAAAGGAAAGTGACTAACCTCATCCTCTTCTTCTTGTGCAGGAAAAATAGAACTCTGGAAGGCTTCATCATAGGGATGATGAAACATCAACACTTCATCATTGTGTTGGACATTTTCAGGTTCTTTATCTTCAACCACGTCTTGATCCTTCTTGGAAGAAGAATGAGAAATCCCATGTTCCACCTCATGGGGTTGGGAAACCTCATTAGGACCCCTTTCCTCAACCTCTTGTTGACTGTCTAAATCTTCTAGAGTCTCTTCAATAGATGTTTCGAGGGAGGCTTCTCCTTTGGGCTCACAAGCCTTGACTTCTGGAACAAAGGATTTCTCTTCTTTGGATGAGGGGATTTTGGCTTCGACTTGTGTGGCTATGTCAAAAGATTTCTCCTTGGATTCATTATATTGAGGAAAAATTTAAATTGTACAGAGAATCCCTTGGTGTAGAGAAAGGTGGGGAAACTACTCGAATGGTGATGGATCACAGGGATCTGTTATACTATCCTCTCAAATTTATCATGGAATTATCGGATAGTTTCATTCTCACCCTTTGTGAGGCCATTAAGTCTCATTAGAAATACATTGGATTCACTTTAATACTCCATATTTTGAGGAAAACTTCCTCCAATATATCCATAGATGTGATACTAGCATTAGGGAGGTTATTATACCATCTTCGGGCCTTATCATGAAGAGTAGCAGAGAAAAGATTCATCGCCAGGTCTTCAAAATAATCACTAATAGGATGGAGTTGAAAAGAGGCCCAAAAGTTACTCATATGGTCTTCATATTTTTATTCATCACTACGAGTGAATCTCGGTAACCATTTTTCATATATGGGTGGCCTTTGCCTAGGGTATCCCGATATTTTACTCATGTCTAGGGGTTTGAAATTTCTCGGGTCCCATTGAGAAGTCATGGTTGGCTTCATCATCAGTAGAGTCACCAGATAATTTTCTTGAAATTATCAAAGGGATGAAGGGATCACCCTCAGTGGAGTCACTAGGTATGCTTGTAAGATAAAGGTTTTTTGGATAAAGGCTTACTAAAAAAAGTGTCGTTTAAGGAATATTGACTCAGTGTTCCCCGAAAACAACGCCAAAATTTTATCGCACAATTTGTACTTTAATCAAAGGAAAGGTGAATGGAAAGAAAATTGGTGTAATTTGAGGTTATCTTATCACTGTCACCTCAATAGGATTCCTCTTTCTCTTTAGGGTTAAAGGCCCAGGGGAGACATCCCCAGTGACCTAGGGGTTTGAGAAGGAAAGGTCAAGATGGATATTAAAAGGTCCCCTCTCACAAGTCACCACTGATAAAAAATTCTCAGGGTTATAACCAATGAAGTGATGAAATATCAATATGTACCTGCCCAGAATAAAAAAAAAAGAAACTATATATTTTTCAAGTACAACTTGTTGTTAGTACTTCATAAAGCCACATGCTTTCTCAATAAAATAAATTGGTTGATATAGTGATGAATTAAACAAAAAGGTATATCAGAAATATTTATGAGACAATAATTCACAATACGTTCCTTGAAACAACTTCAAAATGACTAAGAATAATCAATCATTAACACCATAATACTAGCATTTATCATAAGCAATCAAGGCAATGCATTAATCAACTTTTTCAATTCCTTTTAGAATATTTTAATGCTTCAAAGTATGGTTGTATCTTACCTTATTAACAACAACAATAATGTTAGTAGGTTAGGATATTCTAATGTTAGAGGTGGTTAGTAGAAGGCTTAAAGTGTAGATTTTTATGGTTGCTTTGGTCAATCACTCAATAAGAAGTCTTAGATTAGTTCCTTTTAGGGAAAATGGAGTCTATTAAGTGGAAATAAATGTTGAAGGAAATGAACAAGCCCATTCATGCCTTTAATATTTTTATCTTATTGTTTTTTCTTTCAAGAGACTAGTTAGGGGACATTGTCATGGCGTGGTGATGAGTGGTAACAATGTTACCCACAAGAACTTCATGGAAATGAGAAGGATGGATCATGATGAGAACCCATTTCTCTTGGATATGCCACCAAGAGACACTACCCTGTGAATGGTATCGAGCTGAATGGTAGCGTCATAGTGATACATGCCCATGGACGTAATAAGATGGCTCGTGATGAGACCCCCTATCCTCCAACTAGTTCTTCATTTTATTATTTTTTATGGTTCCCTCTGTTTCTTGTTGAGAATCCTTTTATTTCTTTCTAGGGGATCCCTCAATGATGAATCTGAAGGTTTCATTCCTTTGTATTTTACCCTATGGGCCTTTAGCCCCTTAATCCCACAAGGTAAGGTACAACAATGTTCTAGATTGGGAAACCCAATGCATGGACCAGTGTATGGGATGGATGAGAGGGAAAAAGATGAAAAGTGGTAAGTATGGTGGGAATGAACAATGAGATTTCATGAACTCCCCACTAGTGGAAAATCAAACCCTATGGGAACCAACTTACTATGGCATCATGTCATTCCCCCCAAGTGTGGTCAAGTGGAAAGGCATAAGGTCCAAGCACATGTTAGAATTAAAAATAATTAAATGCACATATTGAAATGTTTTGAGAATCAGAGTGACACATATAATGATACCCACACTCATTACCTCATGCAACAAGGCCCACTTTTTTTGAAGGACCAAGCCGATGGAATTGATGATGTTGCTGCTGAAAACATGGAGGCACAGAATAAGAAAAGGATGGGATTTCCAGGGCCAAGATCAAGTCACTCTCTCTCTCTATTCTCCATGTCTAGGACCTATGAGCCTCCAGAAATAATCTCCTTAGTTATACCTAATCTAGGGGTGTTGGATTATTAAGAGGAAAGGTGAATCAGTAATAGAGGAATTTAATCCTTTTTAACCATATAATCCAAGTCTTATATCAATGTATCATTATCATCCAATAACTGCAGAGTAAATAAGAAATGAACAAATGAACAATCATACAAATACATAGTACACCAGTGTTTTATGTGGAAACCCAAAGTAGGAGAAAACCACATAATGCTTTTTCTTATATGTCTTGAAGAATTAAATTCATTGGAAGCACCAACTTCCTTTGTTTTTCAGCTGCAACTAGAAGAAGGCTCCAACCCCCTTGTTTCTCAAGATACAACCTGAGGGAATATCCAACTCCCTTATTCTATCGCTACAACCATAAGGAAGCTACAACCCCCTATGTTCTACAGCTACAACTGGAAGGTGGCTACAACCACTTGTCATTGCCCCATCCAACCACCCCAACATATAAGTATAATGATGGAACCACTTTCACACTATCACTGTGAGATATACTACTATAAACCTGTACCAAACAACCTGCACCAAATAACCTATACCAATAACCTGAACCATGCATCAACCATGCATCAACCTGTACCTCAACCTGGAATCAACTTGTACCATAAACAAATGCATCAACCATACACCAACCTGTAATCAATCTGTACCATAAACAAGTGCATCAACCATGCACCAACCTGTAACTCAACCTGTACCATGGACAAGTGCATCAACCATGCACCAAACTTGTACAAATAACCTGTCACAACAAATTGTCCAAACAACCTATCACAAGAACCTATCTCATCAATCTTATCAAGCAAATAGGATCTACTCACAAAGATCAATCACCAAGACAACTCTCAAGTATGTGCATCAACCAAGTAGAACACAACAACTCATAATCATCACCAAGATCAATATGTGCTTCTAATAATACAAGTATTCTACATCGTCCATAAACCATGTGTCAATAATACTACTAACAAGTGCCTCGAACCATGTACCAAGTATGTACCAATCATTTATGAACTACTCATCAACTACAACTCATCAAGATGGACCAACATCATAAATTATACACCTCATGTATGTGCCAATGCACCAACTACTTGTGTCAACCATGTACCCGACATGTACATCAACCAAATTCCCTCATCAATTTCATCATATGATTTGTAACTCTGTAATAGACCTGGTGTATATGATCACATACCTACAAACCTTCCTTAACTTTAACAACAAGAGACAAGCATTTTCATCAAACTTTGTTTTAGTCTCACATGACTAGTTTTGGATCAGTCAACAACCCTAACTTGAAATAATCATAACTATGTACATGTAATGAATAAAGATCTGAAAATAGTACACAATTTTCTTCAGTGTGTTTTATGTAGTTCCTCCAGGTGTCACTACTTGGAACCTTTCGGAAAACGAGTTATATAAAAAATGACATACCTTATTGAATTCAAGCATATTTTAGAGAGTGACCTTGTAGAGAGTTCCCCGCACGAAATATTTGTTGAATCTATATAAAAATGTTACACATAATCCTACAGACTGTACTCTAACCAACACACTTTTTGTTACTAAATTTGGATCTATTATGAAGAAGTTTTGACGTTTTTACCCGAAACACCTATTTTAGACTAGCCACAAACCCTATTTTCCACGGAGTGTAAATCCAAAAATACAACAACCCATAAGCTAAAAATGTTACCATAGATACTTGGAGATGTTTCCTTAATGGAGTATCCATTTCAAGGTCTACATAATTCTAGAAAAAACATTATTTTTAAAATGGTGAGATGACCTGTAAATAGCATACCTTAGAAAACATCATCAAAAGAATTTATCCTCCCTTGAATTCCGGCCTTCTTTTCTTCACCTTCCCTCTGAAATTCAGCGTAGATATCCTTTGGTTACCTCAGTCACCTATAGATATTCAATATGCTCAAGTGTGATGTAAAATGAGAGAGCCTTGCCACTTACTTATACTATCCAAATATCTTCCTTAGAAGCATCTTCTAGGTCACTTAACCCATTTCTAGGTCACTTAACCTATTTTACTCATTTTTAGGGTTAACCACTTTCCATAATTAGAAATTTCTCCATTACTTTATCACTTAAATATTCCTCATTGACTTTGTCACCTCACTTGATCATTTAAATAATATTCTTTGATTTTATCACTTGACTTTATTATTTAAATAATCCTTCTTGACTTTGTCACTTTACTTTATCATTTAAATAATAATTTATTCTTTGCAAGATCTTTGACTTCTTTGACCTTTTGGGGCTTCAAGCCAACATACGAGGGTCCTCCAACTTCGTAAGACCATAAATCTCAAACTGTGAAGAGTTATGTGACGTTCCACATACCACCCGAAATGGAATGACATGTATTATCTGTTGATACTGAGAGGGGGGTGAATTAGTATCCAGTACAATTTAAAACATTTTTCAACTTATACTTAAACCATTCAATTATATAAAATGAGCAATGAACAATAGTGTTATCACTTAAATTTTGTCTGCACATGGCGAAAAGAACTCCACATCATCAAAACAGCAATGAAGTCACTCATGGCACTGAATTAGTTTCACAACACTCCAGAAGGGAAAAAAACTATACAAAGTAACCAAAAATTGAAGGGCGCTTAACATCAGCTTGATGCGCGCGCACATGCGTGGGATAAAAACGTATTACTAGCGCATGCGCCCTCGATGCACGACTGTCAGCACACAAACCCGCGCATCTGCTAATACGACGCATTAATTGCATAGGTCGGCCTCCCAACCACCTACAGACTGGCCCCCAAGATGAGTTGACTCTCAAATCAGAGTTGGCTCTGCAAAATCGGTGGATTAATGACCTAAACAAACCCTAATGCGCCCCTATTCACACTTGGAGAAGGTTACGTGACCGCCCGTGAAGTTGCTATAAAAGGCCATGAGGATTCACTGTTTCGGCAAGGAATTCCAAGCAATGTTATGTTGTTCAGATGGTTCAAGGCTCCTCCTTTGACAACAAATCCATCAGCTGCATCACCCAGAGTTCTTTCACTGCCGTGTGTAGTTCATTTCATTTGTAAGGAAAGCATTGTGTTGAGGGCCCCGAAGAGCCTTCCGCTGGAGGGAAAAGGAACCTCTGGTCTCTTTCTTCAACGTGCTCTGGTTTCATTAATACACCAAGCCTGAAACCGTTGATGACCCCTGTGTCTTATGTTTGATGTTTTTGTTTATTTTTTGCAGTGTTATTTTCTTTCAGTTGATAGTTAGATTGTAGTTTGTTTTGTTTCTGTTAACCCTTTTGCTCCACAGCTGTTCTACCCTGCCGGACCTAATAGGGTATGCAAGCGCTCTCCATTTTCTCAACTGGTGACCATTTGAACATGAACAGATAGGCGACTCCACTGGGGATTTAGGTATCAAATCCTCCCTCAATTGGGTTTAATTCGCTTTCCTTTTTGTTTTATTAACTTGCAGGGACACAAACCGACCTCCGCCGACCTGCGAACCAGTCGATTCACAGGAGAATCGAGAGAAATTCATTCAGGGTGTCTTTCTCGGCAACTTATCACAAGCGCGCGGGTATTCCACCCCACAGACGCGCG